>APFE031028208.1:90797-192370 GCA_000404065.3 Pinus taeda | reverse complement strand
TGCCATTTTTATTTTTATTAATACTAATATTAGGGTTAATAATGTTTTTTTGCATGGTATTAATAACAATCTAGTCCATGCTATTTGTCTCATAGTATTTTTCCCATAGGTTTCACCTAAATATAACGCATTTTTTTAGTGTTCGTAATAAGGTGACTTATGGAGTAAATATAAAAAAAATGTTTTATTTGTTTACTATACCTCTTGTTTATTTATATTTTTATTAATTTACCATACCTCTTTTACAAATATGGTATTTGGCCCATAGGATTCACTTAAATAAAACCTCTTTCTTGAGCCTTCATAAATAGAACGAGGCTTATGGACTAAATATAAAAAAAGGTTTTATTTATTTACCATGCGTCTAGTTTATTTATATTTTTATTTATTTACCATACCTTTTGAGTAAGTATAAAAAGACGTTTTATTTATTTACCATACATCCACTTTACTTATATTTTTATTTGTTTACACCCTTGCATGTATATAAGGTGACTTATGGAGTAAATATAAAAAATGTTTTATTTATTTACCATACCTCTCATTTATTTATATTTTTAATAATTTACCATACCTCTTTTATACATATGGTATTTGGCCCATAGGATTCACTTAAATAAAACTTATTCTTGAAAATTAGGGCAAATGGAAGGATGTAACTCCTAATTTCAAGGGCTAAATTTACCTTTTTTACCCTCTCCCTTAAAATAAGGTGGGCTATTTGAGTTGATTTGTAAAAATGTACTGTGATACAAAATATTCGCCCACTAAAAATTTAAAACCCCTTAATTTCACCAAAGGGCGAACATTCGCCACTAAAATTTTGCATGCATCAACCCAAATAGGCCTCTGCACTGCTTCTTTAAACGGAGATGGATCTATCACAACACATTCACCCATAAGAGCCATGTATCCAACGTACCTCTCAAGTGATCTCCTCTTCCTGGACTGAGAAGTGGGTGCTCCCACATTCTCCCGTTCATCATCCAACAATATGTCAGCCTCTCTGATGTGCTTTCTTCCCTCTTTGGAAGATTCTACTTGAGTGGATGTCTCCATTCCCGAATCCTCTACATGTGGCTGCTCCACATCAATCTGAGGTTTTTCATCCACATGTAGCTCAATCTCCCTCTCAAGGGAAACTCACATGACCTTCGCCTCATCGAATCTAACATCCCTGTGAACCATTTTCATCATGCTACTTGGCAAGTACACCAGATAGTTGTGAGGTGTATCAGTGTACCCCACAAATATCCCAAACTCTATTGTCAGCTAAAGCTTCTTTAGTTCATATTTGGCCACATGGAAATATATCGACGACCAAAAAGTCCTAAAGTGACTAACATTTGGCATCTTACCAGAATAAGCCTCCTCTAATGTCTCCATCTCAAGTATCCAATGTGGGCTACGGTTTTGAACATAAACCGATATGTTGCCTGCCTCAACTCACAAGTGTAGTGGTAGGCACTGATCATGCAACATCACCCTCACTACCCCTACTATGCTTATGTTCTTCCTCTCGGCCACCCCATTCTGCTGAGGGTTATGGGGTGCCGCCAACTCCATTTAATCCCTTCCACTGCACACAAGTTCTTAAACTCATTTAAGACATACTCACCACTGTTATCACTCCATAGAGATTTAACCTTCTTGCCCAAATCCTTCTCCACCAATTCTTTAAACTCACAAAACTTTGTGAAATTTTAATCCCTTTTGTGCATGAAAAATATCCAGTATTTGCGAGAATAGTCATCAACATATATAAGATAATACCTGTATTTGGTCGTGGATGCTGTCGAGAATGGTCCACACACATCTGAATGGAATCATTCTAGAATAGCCTCTATTCGACTGTCTCTGTGGTGAAAGGAAGACTTGGTGTATTTTCCCAAAGTATACCCCATTCATGTATCAACTTTCTCAAGCGTACCTTTGGGAAGCCCAATAGAGATCTGCTCCAATATCTTCAAAGCCCCATGATGTAAGTTACCCAATCACCTCTTCCAAAACTCATCAATGTCTCAGCTCTACACCCTTTCTACTTTTGTGTTCAAATAAGTACATTCATATTCCTCCAGATTTTAGAGATTCTTCACCCAAATCCCTATCTTCTTTAGTGGATGCATGGCTATGTGTAAAAGGAATTCCTTTCCTTTTGAGAATATCACATCATAGCCTATATCCTCAATAATGGAAATGGATACAAAGTTCTTCTTCAGCCCAGGCACATACATAACATTCTTCAAGGTGAGTGGAGCCCCATGCTCCCTCTGAAAAGTAATCATGCACAATCCAGTAACACTATACTTCCCATCATCACCCATCTCAATATGCATATGTAGATCTTTCTCCTCCAGGTCACTGAATAACCCTTTTTCATCAGTCATATGGAATGAAACTCCACTATCTAAGTACCATACAATTCCTATCATTAATGAAACCATGCATGTAATGAGGGAAAATTCCAATTGAAATTAAGAGGCCAAATCCTCACTCGCCACTCCTCTTGAGGACTTCTTCTTGGAATTCTTGAGTGGACAATTTGTAGCAAAATGGCCCAGCTCATGACAATGAAAGAGCATAACTTTCGTCATGTATTTCTTATTATCTCCATGATAAGAATTTGATCTGGAATGGGAAGCTTTCCATTTCCCATTCTTTGCCTTAATCACCATGATATATTTCTCTTCATCATCAGTCTTTGATGAAGAGCCATCCTTGGTGTTCCTCCTAATCTCCTCTTGCATCAAATCGGACCATAGTCGTTCCTAGTTAGCAACTTCTTCTGACCATTGATAGAGTCATGATAACTATGCCAACTCTTTGGACTAGAAGAGAAAGACTCACCATATCATCCTCGGTAATCGTGATTCCAACAATTCCAAGTTCATCATGACATTGAGTGAACTTGGTCAAGTATTTTGGAATAGTCTTGCCTTTATCCATTTTGATTTTTCAAAGTTTGTCCTTTAGTGCCAATTTCCTTTGGTCACTATTGTTCTAATGCAAGTCCATCAATTCTTTCCACATAGCATACAAAGTTTCCTTTCCATGGAGACTCAAGCCAATGTGGTCTAGAACTCCCTCAAGGATTATCGCCTTGCTTTCGCCACATACTTCTTCCATTCAGCCAAATTCTATGCATCTGATGCTGCTGGCTGAGGAATTTCTTGATAAACAAATTCCTTCAAGCCATTATCCTCTAGCACAACCTCCATTCTATCCCTCCTAGCTATAAATTTCGATTTGCCTTCTAAAACATACTTCAGTGGCAAACCCTAGAACGCCATTTTCCAGTCTTGAAGTATGTATTGCAAACTTGAATTTCACCTGTAGCCCAAAACTCAAAACTTTGAAATATCCTCTAGTATACTATTCTCAACACTTATACCATGTAGAAAATCTTGTAGATTTACAAGCTCATGCAATGTACTAAATCACAGGACAAGAATCTACTTCTACTTTCAACCAATGGAAGCCAATAGATTGATGAAAAAAATATGAACAAAAAGAAGATAAATCAAAGGCACATAACACAAGATGTATTTGGGCAAAGCCACTACTAAAAATTTGACTATTTTTATTCCATATATCAAAAATATGAGTGAAGATACAAAGACTGTTCTCACTAGAACAATTCCGCATAATTATGCTCAACTATCTTAGCTCACAAGCTAGCTCTTGGCCAAATCCTTAGCCTATTCAATAGCTCTCCAAGCCCCTAATATCTTGTGTAATTCCTAGGATGAATAGCCTGTATTTAAAGGGAACCCATGCTTCCAAAACTGCGCAACCCAAACATAGGATCAATCTCTGTTGCATGCATGATATTTACACTCCAATAAATAATATCATTGATAGTACACTATCCTTGCACTCTAGTCTCAATTGGATCTTTCTCTGAACTAACATGCATGAATTTCTCATGAGGGAATGTTCAGTTAACTGGACCAGCACTAGGGGATGCATTAGTGCACCAACTGACTATTAGTCCTCTATTAGTTCCAAAAAAGTTAAGAGCTAATTTAACTGAACTTAACTCAGTAAACTGAGTGATCTAATTTCCAACTCAACTTAAACTCATATCGGACCCCTAAAACTTAGGGAGAACATATAAATGACTATAGAAAGACTTCCAACTCGAAATTCCTAAGACAATTAAGTTAATTAAACTTAATTAACTATTTACAAGTTTCTATGAGAATAGAATTCGATTTTAATTCTCAGTTTAATTCAAGGACAAATTAAACTGGAATTTCTTGTTTCCATTTCTCAAAAACCTTTTCTTGGAGCTATAAAGAGATGAAAGGGGTGCATCCTTTGATGTGTACTCATCATATCTACATTAAGGAAGGATTAAAACTTGTGTTCCAACCTTAGAGGAGAATGGACCCAACCAGTAAAGAGTTGCAAAATCTGTTTGATACAGGGTTCATCTACAAATTCTCAGATAGTGAGTGGGTGTCCCCTCTAGTTTTGGTCCCAAATAAGAGTGGAAAGTGGAGGATATATGTGGAAAAAATAGAGATAAAAAAATCCACTGAGACCTTTCATTGATGAAGTTTAAGATGGTCTTGTAGGGAAGAAGTTCTTCTCTTTCCTAAATGGATTCAGTGGTTACAATCAAATCTAGATCAGCCTAAAGGATCAAGATAAAACTACATTGACTTTTGCTTGGGGTACCTTTTCTTATAGGGTCCTTCCTTTCGGATTATGTAATTCCCCTTCCACTTTTCAAAGGGAAGTTCTGAAAATATTTATTGATCTAGTCCATGACTCTGTATATATCTACATGGATGACTTCACTCCCTATGGGTGTGACTTCCTCGAGGCTTTATCTAACCTGGGGAAAGTCTCAAATAAGTGCATTGAAATGAACCTCTCGCTTAGTCTTGAAAAACGTGAATTCTTGATGAATACATGGACTATCCTTGGCCATTCAATATCTCAGGAGGGAATCCAAGTGGACCCAAACAAAATTGGAATCATAAAAAGGGTCCCTACTACTCAAAAGAATAGGGATGTTAGGAGCTTCTTGGGCTTAGATGTATCTTATAGGAGGTTTATTAAAGACTTTATAAAAGTAGCCTCACCATTATTTGGATTGCTAGCCAAGGACTCTGAATTTTGATATTCAAATATGTGCCAAGAGGCCCTAGAGATCTTGAAAGATAAATTAACCACTGAACCCATACTTAGAGGCCAAAATTAGACTCTTCCTTTCCACATCCATGCTTATACATCTGAAAAAATTGTAGGAGAAACTTTAGGCCAGATAGATGACAAGTTGTCTTATGTCATTTACTTCATTAGCAAAAATATGTTTAAGGCTGAATTGAACTACACTGTAACTGAGAAAGAACTCCTAGATTTTGTACACTCTGTGAACAAGTTTACACACTACATCACTGGATATCAAAACATTTTTCATACTAACCATGAAAATATCAAATAATTTATGAAAAAACTTGATGTGAATGCTCACATTATTAGATGGTTTCTTCTATTACAACAGTTTGATTTAATCATCATTGATAAGAAAGAAAAATAAAATGTAGTTGCAGATTATTTTGTCTAGACTTTATTTTCCTTCAGGTGATGAAGGGATGGTTGATTATCAACTTCCAAATGAGCACTTATTTTTTATCTCAATTCTCTCTCCATGATTTTTTGACATATCCAACTACCTAGTTGCTACAAAATTCCCTCCAAATCTTCCATTTAGGGAAAAGAGAAAAACTGTAAAGGAAGAGCGTCCCTTTCACTTGGATTGGGGGAAATATCTTCAAGCTAGGATGAGATCAAATCTTGAGGATATGTGTCAAGGAAAAGGAATTCCTTGACATCCTCTCATCCTATCATGATGGGCCTTGTGGAGGTCACTTAGCTGCCAAGAGGACAACATTCAAGGTTCTCCAAGTTGGCTACTACTAGTCCACTCTCCACCAAGATGTAAGAAGATACATTAGTTGATGTGATTAGTTCAAGAGGATGGAGAAACCTACCCCCAAGGAGGAAATTCATTTACAATCTTAGGTGGATTTGGATCCATTTGACAAGTGGGGCATGGATTTCATTGGGCCACTTGATCCATCATCAGGGAAAAATAAGTACATAATTGTATGCACTGATTATTTGAAAACGTGGGCTGAGATAAAGGATGTTAAGGTAGAAACAGAGAAGAGAGTGGTAGAATTCTTAAGGGAAAATGTGTTATACAAATTTTGGTACCCCAAAGAGATAGTCATCGATCAAGGAGATCAATTCACATCACATCTAATCAAAAATTTGTTAAAGCAATGCCATATCAAGGACATAAAATCTACTGCCTATCATCATCAGGCCAATGGACAAGTAGAGGTCACAAATAGGGCATTAGAAGGAATCTTCACCAAGGTTGTGAGAAGCAATAGAAAGGATTGGGCATACAAATTAGTGGAGGCCACTTACGCCTATAATACAACTTGGAAGACAACTATTGGTTTTATCCCTTATGATTTGGTCTATGGATCTCAATTGAGTTTGAGTACAATACTTTGAGAATGGAAGCATAGTTGGATGTATATGTCATCAAGGCTTAGCAGGAGAGATTTCCCCAATAAAATGGCTTGGATGAATTCAAAGTGCAGGCCCCCTACACACCAAATTTATCCAATTGCAGAGGAAGGTATTGCATGATAGGAATATTAGGGAAAATGTTTTTCAAGAAGGAGATTGGGCCTTGCTATCTGACTGTAAGTTCAAGGAATTCAAAGTAAATTTGATCACAAGATGGTTAGGCCCATAACTAATAGGGAAATTCCATGAAAATGGAGTTGTTCAAATCATGAACATTGATGAGGAAGGGATGCCCTTGCTTGTCAATGGCCACAATTTGAAAGTTTACAAAAAGCCTATATGCAAGGAAGAATTCACCAACACCATAAGTAGAGAGGTGAATGTGATTGGAAGTGTCATAAATTCTAGGTCACAACGTTTCTAGATAGTACTTTTGATTGAAAAGAAAAAGGAAAAAATAAAAAATAATAAGAGGCCTAGATGAAAACCTTCATGAGGCATCTGAGGCCCACTTTTGGGTTGAAAACCTACCCAAGGCAGCTGAGGAGTGAAAAGAAAAAATAAAAGATCATTGAGTGAAAACCTCCCTTGAGGCACTCAGGACAGCCATATAGGTTGAAAACCTCCCCTGAGGCAGCCTGTGTATCCATTCAAAAATAAAAAAAAAGAAGAGAATGTCAAGACAAGGATCAACAACTTGTCCGTTAATAATTTATATCATTTTGGAGGTTTTGAGGACAGTGGTGAATTTCAAAGCTACAGGTCCAGAATTCTCAATTTTCCATCCACTTCTTCATACATCCACTCCATATCCTCTATGCAAACCATGTGCTCACCACTCCGCACCATTCTAGTGGCTCAAAAACCTAATTCAGGCCCTCTCTGGATTTCTACAGGAAGTTTGTAACTGTTACAAGAAGATATTGTAGCACTGTAGGAAGGTCTCGAAAATCTATAGGAAGGGGATCCAACTGAGAAAACCATCATTTATGACCAGTCCAAAGTTAAAATAAGTCCTCCCACCTTGATCAACCACTAACCCATCCTTCATGCACCCCTGTTCACAAAGAATCACTATCTTTGAAAACTAACACTAAACTCTGTCTCATCCTAAAAATTTCAAAACAAAAAAAAACATAGAGTACATTCCCTCAATTTCCATATCCCTACACTACTCAATTAGGGCCCTAACATGATCCTCCAAGCCCCTATGCTCTTTCTCATCACTCCCCTAAAGTTAAAAGACCTTGGAAGAGGAAAAAAAGGGTTGCTACAGGATTTCCTATTGTAGCCTGTGCAACCATTACAGAAAGCCAAAAGTGTAGTTTATTTTCCTTCCCATCAATTTGAGGGGATGATCCCATCACATGAGGCACCATGCAACTCAAGCAAAACTGTATAGCAAAAACTGTAGCACCTAGGATAGAAACAAAGGACCTGCACAGATAACCAACAACAACAGTCAAATACATAAGAGCAAAGAAAACATACACAAGAGTAGAAAAAACAACAAGACAACTCCCTTAGTAATAGCACAAAGGTACAAAACTCTAGCATGTATTGATCGAACACGAGGTAGGAATAGGTATGGTAACCTCTAAGCTCCTCCCTATGTGTAAAATAATTAAAAATGTATGAATGTCGAGGCAAGGTATTTTTTATAAGCCAGAAGTGGCCAATTAACTTGGCCACCCTCGGAGAGTGAACGAAAAGTGATTTATGGTTCATCATGCAACGTGGTAGTGTCACATCAGTCAATATCAGATAACAAGGAGTGGGTATTGATTACGAGGGATGAGGGAATCATTAGTTCAAGTGGGATAATGGTCCAAAATGAGGAAACCTCATGCTTCTGCCAAGTGATCACAGCTCTTCGAGCCATAACCAAAAATAACATATAATGTACTAACATTCAAATTCTCTTGAAAATTTTGTCATTTCAAAATCAATTAAGGTAGGGACACGCCTGGAAAGCTATCAAGTAGAGTAAAGTCCTACTCTACCATTTTTACAAGAGGCAGCTATAGGAAGCTATAAGATGCTACATGAAGCCTAGAAAATTGCTCTAGGAAACCTCCAAGGTTGAAAGAACACTGTCAGGGGTAGATTTGGTCTCTAATTATCATTATACTAGGGCATGTAGTGAAAATTAAGTGGCCCCTCTCATTCTTCTATCCGTTATTTGCATGTTGGTGCACCTTGAATTCTATAAGTAGTATCAGTCATCTTATGAATTAAAAGAAACTTTCATGGCTATAGAGTAGAGGAATACACATAATTTTCATTAACTAGAGATTCCAACCCTCTGTTCCCATTGAATTCCACATTGGAGATATCACAGAAAGTAACCCTCCTACACTTAGTTGAAAATAGAGGAGATGGGAGGGGGATTCAATAGGAGAGAGCCTACAGACACTAAAATAATTCACCTTCACCCTCTAGTATTGGACATTTTCAAAAGGCATTAGTGGTTAGGTTTCTTCCAACTACTGAAAGGATATGATGATGACATTACCCATGAATTTACCATGGCACTAAACTCACAGACAAGACCCATTGCCACCACTGTTGTGAGGGGTTATCCATTTCTATTAGTCTTGAGCAAATTAGCAGGGTGACAACCCTTCCCCTAGGGATCCCATGGAGAAGGAAGACAAGTCCAATAGTGTCATTTCCAAGAAGAACTTCTTCATTGCTAATGAGAAACCTACTAAAGATAAAATGGAGTCAGAAGGGAGAGCCTACCCTATCCTTGGGATGAGGCGACCTACCATATCCTTAGGTTCATCTCTTGTGAAGGAAGACTGAGTGTAGTCTATGGCTGCCAGTTCAAGATGCTCCATGAAATACAATTTCGAGCAGAAATTCCCCTAGCCCAAAGACTTAGTGTTCCTTATTTCCTCGTTCAGACCATCATGGACATGAGACAAGAGGAAATAGAGGGAAAACACCAACACCTATTCCACCATGGCGTCATCAAGCTGATAGTGAAATATGATTTGAATAAATTAAGGATTCTTGTCCTCTATTCCACATTCAGGGATATGGATAGAGAAGCATTCATTGACACTCAAACCCTCACACCTAGTGAGACCTTAGCCTCTAGTGCTAAAGGAAGTGATGAAAAAGAAGAGGAAGAAGAGGCAGAGGAAGAGTAGGAAGAAGAGGAAAAGGAAGAGAAAAAATAGGACGAATAAGAGAAAAATGAAGAAGAAGAGGAGGAGTAGTAGGAAGAACCAAGACCTGAGAAAACTACTACACCTAAAAAAGAAGAGGTATCCCTAGAGAAAATAAGTTTTTCTCCTGGACCCACTAAAAAGGAGGTAGTTTCTGCCTTAGCTACCTTGAGAACACAAATCAAACCCAAAAATAAAAGGCAAAGGAAAACTCCCCTCTACTTCAAAACCAGGAAAAGCACCAAAATTAAACAGGGAAAGCCTCAAACTCCCACAAATAACCCTATTATAATTGAAGAAACACCAAGTAAAAGAGAGGAGCTAGGACCCACTAAAAAGAAAGTTGAGGAGGTCACCTCTCCTAAATCCATCTCAAAGACTCCCATAACATATGTAAGGAGGCCTATTACTAGTTCAACCTCCTCCAAACAACCAAAGGAACCTACCACGCTCCAACAAAAAGGAAATGGGAAGCTACAGGAAAAACAAAGCCTGCTACAGGAAACACAGAAGGTGCTACAAGAAGAGTTGAAAATGCTACAGGAAGAGAAAAAAGAGAAGCAAGAAGGGAAAAATGAAACACAATAGTTACATGAGGGAGAAACTTCCCAAGAACATTTGAAAAGGATTTCCCAGAGCTACAGAAGCCTATTCCACAACCTAGTTTGATCTCTTATTACAAGCTCATTGAAGGAGGCAAAGTGATCCCACATAAATTTGTAGTCCCACTTTTCTTTAAAATTAAAGAAGAAAGAGGTGTTGCAACTTCACTAAACCCAACTTGTTAGAAAATTATATATTATAGAGCAATGGAACACATAAAATATTGTAAAAATATAAACACATAAAACACATGAAACAAGAGAGACACAAATATATGCATTCACCAAATTTGGCTACGCCCACAAAGAAACGGCTAGTCCTTCCTTTTATATTATCCACCAAAATGAAAAGATACAACCTACAACAAATCTGATGTAATTCCCTCTTCGCTCTCATACAATATCTTCACTCTCACACAATATCCTCCCTTTTTCTTGTTCAAAATACACATCTACATAGCCAAAATACAATTCCCTCATATATAGTGAAGGGTTACCTTCTAGGGGAAAAAACCCTAAATTAAACATAACTTCTACCATCAGATTTCTGCCTAATGAACACCCTAGATTCACTACGAAATGACATCATTTTACAAGAAAATTTTACATCTATTTTTAGCTACTTCCCCCCTTGGACCCCCTTGCAACGCAAATAACGGGTAGCGTTTCTGCCCCATTACAATTTGGGGTCCAATGCTATGACACCTTTGAATAAATAAGATAATCAGGTTGCACACCCAACACAACTCACATATGTACATGACTATTGTAAAACAAACTAGAGTATACTTAGTAAACTTGTAAAACAACTAATTCTTTATATGTTAAACTTAAACCAGAATGTAAGAGTTTATTAGGCATTTGATAAGTAGTAAGCAAGTGCAGTAAGAACATAATAAAGTATCACACATAAGAAACACACATGAATACCAGGATTTAAGGCGGAAACCAAATGTGGTAAAAAACCATCGTTGATGTTGTCCTATTATTCAAACTTATTAATATAAAAAACTTCTTACATTCTTATACTGGTGCAGACTAATGCTAGTACATAGGCACCCACCTGCTGAATGTTACAACCTTCACTCATCCTCCAGCTCCTACTAGAAGGGAGCTCCAAACTCTTTATATGATTACCAGCTACTACTGGCAGGAAGCTTCAACTTCCTCAATGAAGGCCCCAACCCTCAACAAAATTCGTGGACCACATTTCATACATTTTCGCACTGGATCCACCTACTTTAATACATCACAACTTGTAAATCAATTGAAGCAAATACCAACTTAATTCAAATAGAATAGTGATATCATTGTAACCAGAACACAGAACTAAACTCATAATACTACATCAACACTTGGAATCACCTACAACCCTCATCATTCATATGCCAACATGTATATGCTACCTCACTTAAGGCAACCCACATGTATACACGCTTTTCTATAGAGAAACCTGTGTATAGATCTCAATGTACTAAAAACATGTAATTTTGAATCAGATATAGAGTTGACCAGAGTTATTCTAAAATATTCTGTTAGCTTACAGAACCCTCATACAATTAGCAACATCACTAATATTTTCAACCAATCAACATGTAACCAAATTCAACATCATCATTCAATCAGTTCTACTTTAGACATTATCACTCAACACAAATCAACATGAGGACATCATTGATAGACAATAGAGATACAACAACACTGACTAGGTTGACCAGTCATTTATGAACAAAAACCCTTCCTTTATGTATGAAAATCTGAAGAAACTAACACGCATGAATACATGACTTCACCGAGACTAACCTGCATACCGATCTGCAAATTTTAGGTTTCCTTTATGTATGCGACTTTGAAGAAATGAACCCATGTATATACATGACTTCACCAAGACCAGCCTGCATACAGATCTGCAAATTTTTTTTGACCTAAAATTGTGCAGGTCTTCAGAACTTTAGAAAGAACCAGATCATAATATTCAGAGATAAAAAAATGTGTAAATACTTAGATATAGTCAATCCATGAGAATATCATACAATGGAAAGTCATTCTAGGTCTCATGATCTTGATCCATCATTATATTCATCTATGCATAATTATTTCAAATCTATGTGTCAACTATGGCCCTTACAATGCAACTATACTTCAGATTGAAGTATTCATCAAAACCTATTTCACATGCACAATTAGCACTTTGATCTTCACCTCTTTATATATTTTAGCCCTTTTCAATACCATTGGTCAAAACCATAGTCCAGTCAATGGATTTCTTAGACGGGATCAAAACAACCATTTTTGGGCTCAATAGCACAGGGAAATACCATGGTAAGTACCCTTGGTATTTAGAATACCATGGTGTGGAAACTATACGTGTCTTTGTTTCTTTAAACTTGCGTGTATATGCAAATTGGCCTTCACGAACCCATGTATAGATCTTCAAACATTCATCTGTATCATACTTTTGATTCTGACCTATAAAGCTTTGTCCCATCATTTTGTTATTCTATTCCATCACTCTGTCACCTATGAACTAACCTGTGGAGTCATCTAGTTACCATATACTTGTTCTGTTATTAGCGAGTTTCCATTAAGGACAACACATGCATCATAATGCCAAAAATACCCCCATTTGGACTTGATGGCTACCATGTTGGTGTTGGTCACCTCAATCTGTAGAAATCTATTAGATACATCAAATAACTGTTATTCAAACACCAAGAAACTCTCCCCCTTTGACATCAAGGGAAAAGGGTGGACCAAAGCTCCCCCTTTGGATTTTATTTGCGCTATACTGTCCATGCTCCCCCTGAACACATACTGAATCTTCAGAAAGAGTTTCAAATGAAGAACATGAATCTATAAATCAACTGAGTATGACCTTCCTATCATCAAGTACTCATACTTACATCAATCACCTAACCAAGTAGGGATACATATTTGACTCAACCAACCAACCAAGTGGGATTACATTTTTGACACTACCACCCAAACATGTGGGATTACATATTTGACATGGCCTCAAAAGTCCATACATGACCGAATATGAAAATTATTACATCATAGGTCTCCACATGATCTTTACATCAAATAACAAATATGACATTAATAACTGAGACCAAAAGATCTTAATAGTAGCATAATTCAACAACCATAATGCCAATAATGCATTGTATTCTACAAGGCTAATGATCCCCCTAAACTTTTGCTACTAGTTCATTGTCAACAACTCATTCATCAAAGCATCTTTATCAATTAGATAAATATCAATGAGAAAAGCATAACTCAATACCACATCAGCAGACTATACCCATCAACACCATACCAAGAAAAATCAAATCATAGTTGTTAGTAGCATGTCAGGGGCTGGTCTTGAGTCTATCCCACTATTGTTTTGTCAAAGAAAAACTTACGCGACTATCTGCAAAGAAAATCATGTATACGCAACTATACTTCATGAAACCCATGTATAGAAAGACATTTTCTAAATTTTCACCTATAGACTAAGAATATTAGATTAATAGCAAAATGAGGGAGAGACAACTCCCAGTTTCTGTCTAAGATATTCAAATGCTTATCTGAGAAGAGGTTTAGAAAATACATCATCAACTTATTCTTTGGAGGGAAAATACTCCAATTTAACCTTTTTCTCAAGTACTTGTTCTCATAGAAAATGATACTTAATAGGAATATGCTTGGTGTTGGAGTGCATAACAAGATTTTTAGAAATGCTAATAGCACTTGTATTATCATGTAGGATGGATATGGGTGGAGAACATTTGATTTGTATATCCTGTAATGTTTGCATCATCCAGAGAAGTTGTCTGCAGCAATATGTAGTAGCCACATATTCTACTTTTGGTGTAGATAGGGCAATGGAACTTTGTTTCTTGCCAAATCAAGATACCAATCAGGGCCCCATGTAAAATGCACCTCCACTACCGCTTTTCTTATCATGAAAATTTCCATCCCAATCTGCATCTGTGTATGCATGAAGGGCAAGGCCTGCATCTTTAGGATACCATAGACCAAAGTCTTGGGTGCCTTGGAGATATTTGAATATTCTCTTTACTGCCTAAAGATGTGATTCCTTTGGATTGGGTTGGAAATGTCCAACAATCCCAACTGCGTGCATGATATTTGGTCTAGTACTTGCTATACAAATAAGACTTCCAATAATATACCTATACTCTGGTTGGTTTACTATGAGAGAATCATCATTAGAATTGAGGCTACATCTTGCCATCATGGGAGTACATAGAGGTTTGCATTCTTCCATCCCATACTTCTGCAAAATCTACTTGAGATATTTTTCTTGTGAGAGAAAGATGCCATATTTTGCTTGTTTCACTTGTAGACCAAGAAAATAGGTTAGCTCCCCAAGTAAATACATTTCAAATTCTTGTTGCATAACAAGTTTTGACTCATAGATTCTTCATTACTACCAAAGATGATATCATCAACATAAACATCAATAATTAGCAGATTATCACCCCCAATTTTTGTGTACAAGTTGTTGTTTGTGGATCCTTTTGTGAAACCTTGTTGTTGAAGATATTTGTCAAGATGATAATACCATGCCCATAGAGCTTGTTTTATCCCATATAAAGCCTTTTTGAGTTTGCATACAAGGTTTTCATCATTCCCCAAAATGAATCCTTTTGGTTGTTCAATATATACTTCTTCTTCTACATCTTCATTAAGGAAAACAATTTTACATCCATTTGATAAACTTTGAAATGTTGAAAACTTGATCATTCAAGAAACATTCTTATGGCTTCAAGTTTGGCTACTAGTGTAAATGTTTCTTCAAAGTATATACCTTCTTGTTGAGCATAACCTTTACAAACAAGTCTAGCTTTTTCCCTAATGATCTTTCCATTTTCATTCAACTTATTTTTGAATATCCATTTTGTCACAACCACATTTTTATCATGAAGCCTTGGTACCAATTCCAAAGTATCATTCTTTTCAATTTGATCAAGTTCTTCATTCATGGCCGTAACCCAACATTCATCTTTACTAGCTTGATTTACATTTTGTGGTTCAATGGTCAATAAATAAAGCTAGATACCTAGGAGATCCTACAAGGGTTCTTCTTATTTGTACCCTAGATTCCATGTGTTCTTCCTTTTCTTTTCCTTTTTTAGATGCTTTAAATGTGGGTTCTCTGACTTCTAAGGGACCTCCTTTCCTGATTTTAAAAGCAGTCGGATCTTGTGAAGTTGAACAACAGTGAGTTTTCAGATCTTGCTTCTCTTCAATGGAAGACACTTTTGACTCAAATTTAGGAGTTAGAGAAAGTGGTGTCCTTGTTTCTTCACCCACATTTTTCATGTGATTTACAATCTCATCTATACGTAGAAATAAACTAGCAATACTTTCATCATTATGCATTCTGAGAGTTTCATATTGAATTATGAGAGTTTGGAGTTTAACACTGTTTACCTTGGTATCACCTTCATAGCTTTGAATGATTCTGTCCCATATTTCTTGTGTTGTGTTTAACTGCATAACTTTGGAAAATTTTGATTATGTCATACTTTACAATAATGCATTGACAACTTTGTCATTGGTTTGATATGTCTTCTTTTCTACTGCATTTGTGGGAAATGTGGCTAGATATTGGTAGCCTCCTTCCATAATAGCCCAAACTTATGCTCCAAGGGACTAAAGATAGGATCTAGTTCTTGTCTTCAAATATATTAAATTATTTCCATTGAAGAGTGGTGGTCTGATAGATGTCATTTCATCTTGATTACTCACATTGGGAGATCTTCCTTCAAGAAATCAAGATTCTTTTGAAGGACCTACTATGATACCAATTGTTGGGATAATACTAAGATGGGGGGTGAATCAATATTTTAAAAAATCACAATAATAATTTTTCTTTTTTGAAATATATACGCAACTTCATTGAACCCAACTCGCATATGTATGTGACTATTGTAAAATAAACTAGTGTATAATTAGTAAAATTGTAAAAAATCTAATTCTTTATCTATTAAAATTAAACATAATGTAAGAGATTTATCATTGCATTTGATAAGCACTAATAAGGTGTAGTAAGAATAGAATAAAGTATCACACATAAGCAACACACATGAACACTAGGATTTAAGGTGGAAACCCTTATGTGGGAGAAAACCACTATTGTCTTCGTCTCAATATTCAAACTTATCAATATAAAAAAATCTTTACATTCTTGTACTGGTGCTAACTCATGCCAGTATGCAGGCACCCACCTACTGAAGGCTACAACCTTCACTCATTCTCTAGCTCCTACTAGATGGGAGCTCCAACCCCCTGATCTAATTATCATCTACTACTGATAGGAAGCTTTGACTTCCTCACTAAAGGCTTCAACCCTCAGCAACATCAAAGGACCATGTTTCATAAATTTTCACACGAGATCCACCTACTTTAATACATCACAACTTGTATATCAACTGAAGAAAACACCAACTTAATTCAAACAGAAAATGAGGTCACTGTAACTAGAACACAAAACTAAACTTAGAATACTGCTTCAACACACAGAATCAACTGCAACCTTGATCATTCAAATGCCATCATGTATACGCTACTTAACTTAAGGCAACCCACATGTATACGTGATTTTCTATAGAGAAACCTGCGTACAGATCTTAATATACTAAAAACATGTAATTCCGAGTCAGACACAAAGTTGACCATAATTATTCTAAAATATTCTGTTATCTTACAGAACCCTCATATAGTTAGCAACATCAATAATATTTTCAACCAATCAACATGTAACCAAATTCAACTTCATCATTCAATCAATTCTACTTCAAACATTATCACTCAACACAGATCAACATGAGGACATCATTGATAGATAGTAGAGATGCAACAACACTGATAAGGTTGACCAATCATTTATGAACATAAACCCTTCCTTTATGTACACAAATTTGAAGAAACGAACCCACATGTATACACGAATACACCGAGACCAACCTGCGTACCGATCTGCAAATTTTAGGTTTCCTTTATGTACATGACTTTGAAGAAACAAACCTGTGTGTATAAAACTTCACTGAAACCAACTTACATACATATCTACAAAAACAAAATTGACCTAAAATTGTGCAGCTCTTTAGAACTTTAGAAATACCTAGATCATAATATTCAGAGATAAAGCACATGCGTCAATACTTAGATCTAGTCAATCCATGAGCAGATCATATAATGGAAAGTCATTTCAGATCTTATGATCTTGACCCATCATTGTATTCATCGTTGCATAATTATTTCATATCTTTGTGTAAACTATGGCCCTTACAATGAAAATATACTTCAGATTGAATTATTCATCAAAACCTCTTTCACATGCACACTTAGCACTTTGATCTTCACCTCCTTATATAGTTTATCATTTTTTATTACCACAAGTCAAAACCATACCCCAACCAATGGTTTCCTTAGACGGGATAAAAACAACCCATTGTTGGTCTCAATACCACAGGGAAATATCATGGTAAGTACCCTTGTTATTTAGAATACCATGGTGTGGAAACTGTATGCGCTTTTCTTCTTTAAACTCGCGTGTATACGCAACTTGGACTTAATGAACCTGTTATCACTCAGGTTGTCCCTAAGCTGTTGAAGGGATACGGCCGCGGTAACCACAAACCAATCTTTAGATTGCAGGTTCTAGCCCACCTGCAATCAGAGAGGGCTCTCTCTTAATGATTTAGCTTTGTTGATGATGATTTTAGGCTAGTTGTTGGGTTCAGGGGTTTTGATTTTTTGTTTGTATGGAAGATGCATGTATGGAGGATAATTCCAAACAGAGAGGCAGGGTAAAGAGTGATAAGTCTCAAACCATTGGGCATGGAGTCATGGATTAAGGCTTGCTGTTGCGTTTTCTTGGTCACAAGAGGATTATGGAGTGGGATAGCCACACATGAGACAATTATCAATTTGCTGAAAGGATGGAATGATGGTCAGGGATGAAAGGCAATTAAGAATCTTTCATCAAAACTGACAGGGAGGAGAGGTGAATGAATGGTTTTCTAGGAGCACTTAAGAATTCCTAAACCATCATTCATAAGTGAAAGAAATAGCGTAAACAAGATCATTTAAGTATGCATGTTCATAACTGTTCCTGATGAAAACATGAAAAATTGCAGAAATTGAGCTTAAGGTGCAGCTAAGCAAATCCTAAACTATTCTTCTTTTCTGCAATTTAGCCGGCGGAGTGATGATAAAACAAACATGAAAAAATAATAGAGTTAAGAAACACTTATTGAACCATGTAGAAGCACAGGAGTTTCACAGTCACTCCTCGACCAATTAAACACAACAGACAATTTATGAATCCATGCTTTCAGCAGTCTTTGATTATAGAAAGTATCACGGTTACAATGCAAGTCTCTGCTTGAGGAAAATATCGAAATACCAAAGATCAAGCAACTAATCAACCAACCAACCCCTACTCCATTTTTCAGGGTGGTATATATAAGAAAAATATCTAAAGTTATTTATTACAACCGACCTAAACAGGTCTGCAGGAAAAAGCTTTTTCTAAAGACCTAATTGTTGCTGGAATTAAATGCAGGTAAGTCCTTTGGGCTGCGCCAGAGGCAGCTGGATCAAGTTGAGTTGATGGCGTATCCTGTGTGACTTGGTGCAGTGATGTTGACATAACTGTGCATTGATTTTTGGTCCACTGATCTCCTGTGAGTTTAATGTGCAGTCATTTGTGTTGGTGAGCTTTTAATGGTTCCTTAACTGCTTCTTGACTTTCAAAGCTTTCCTTTTAATGTTGGATTTGCCTCCAGCCCTGAGAAAATCTCCTCTGATACACTTTGTCTCTACATTGATAGTCTCCGCCTCTTCCTAATACTCTTCGACATGCTTTTTTTCTGTATATTTGATCTGATACTCTTTAATCTCTGTTCCTGGTCTCTCTGTCTTCAAATACGCTTAAATTGGCAAAATCAGGCTTTTTCGGGCCTTTTCGGTGCAAAAAGGGCCGAGGAATCAAAATATTCCCTAAATATTCTCCAATATGGCTCATTTCCTGTAGCGATGCGTGATTAGCGCTTCGCGCTAATCGCGCATCGAAAACTGCCTCCGTTTCTCATTCCGGAGCCCCAAAGCTCGACTTTCACGCTTGCGTAATTTTTCCATTTTTTGGCTACTGACATCAGCGGTATGGCAGATGACGTCAGCAGTGGGGTCCTCTGGTATGGATATGATGTTAGCATGCTGATGTCAGCAAGGTGACGTGGAAGTACGGCGGGGTGACGTGGCAGTGACACATGGCAGGGTGACGTGGGCCAGGCACAGGCAGTGTGAGGTGATGTGGAGGCGACGTGGCAAGGTGACGCGGCAGTCCTGTCACATGAGGAGAGGGCGGTTTTGGCCTGTGCATCGGATCGCATTTGGTACGGAGGTGGTTTCTGTCAGGGGCAGCCCGATGCAATGGGAGGCCGCCACTTGTGCCAGTGTACGATGGTAAAACCGTCGGACATCGGGTGGTAACCTACCACTACAATAGGGCGCTCGATATGAACAAGGGCTGTCGGATCCGGAGGAGGCGATCCGACGGTGGACGGGAAAGGGAGATGCGTGGAGTTTAATAAAAGAGCGCATGCGTTAAAAGTTTAATTTTTCACGACGCGGTGGGTTTGAACTTTAGGAAATGGGTTAAATGTGTTTGGCACGTTGGTTTATTTATTAACCAAATATTGATAAATCCCAAAGAAAATGCGCGGGGCGAGGGGGGGTTTGCATTCGGAAAGGGGTTGTTTGTGTTTCAGAAGGGGTGCAAACACTAGGGAAGGGGAATTATACGGAGATGAGGGTTGTTACTAAGGTCCAGGTGACTTAGTAATTCCCAGAGGGATACTTATGGTTATATTTCAACCAAGTGGAGGGGATATTTACATAAGGGGATTATTTACATAGTTTTAGTAGGGGGATGGGGAGATATATAGGGAGTTAAATAATAATGTCAGTAGTTAATATGGAAATGACAAAAAAGTGCCAAGTTTCAGAGATCTTATGCTTTAAAGGGGAGATAGAGCTTTGTAGAGAAAGTATGGACCCTCCTTGAGTGAAGCAGATCTTCACCAAGGCTAATGACATGGAAAATGATGAAACAAAGAGATATCAAGCAGATCTTGACCTCTTTTTGGGGAAATTAGTCAATGATTTGGGGAAGAGGAAGAAAGGGAAGTTAGTTATGCCTAATTTGAGCTCCTCCACATGAAACTGCCTGATGTCTGTGACCTGAGTAGAGATGATACTTTGAAAGCATAGAATTGATCAGACATCAAGATTCTGCAACATCAAAACTACTTACCCAGCCTACTTACCTAACATTTTTTCTTCTTTTGGTTTGGGTGCACTTAGACTTGCAGACCCAGCATTTCAATTTTTTCTTTTTATGCCTTTCTATCTACAAACTACCCTTATTTCTTCCAAGGGCCCAGATTAAGCCGTTGGGCTCCTTTGATTCTCTACCTATCTAAATTCTGCCAAGATTAAGCTGTTTGGACAGATTGTTCATTCTCTATATTCTAAAACAGGAAATTGAAATCTAAGGAGACCAAGATTATGCTGTTTGGACCTCCCTTTAGCTGAAAATTCTACAAAACTGGAATGACTCCTCAAAATTAGAATGCAGTAGGTGAACTTTGAGTAGCATTCTTTCATGGCCTCTTTCTTTGGTGACTGTTTAGCAAATATGGAGCATTGTAGCATGAAAAGTATGACATATTTGGCCTGTAAAAATGTCTCATGAAATATGAGTAACTTGCTACAACAGGAGGCTAACAGTGGCTCCACTTGGGGATGGATTTTCCTTGTGAGAAGCCAAGAACAGCAGGTCAGATTTCCTTGATTCTTCTGTTATTGTTGTGCTTTGAAACTTCTTAGTGTTGAATGTTGGATTGATTTGAACTTTTGGACTGCTAACAACACTTTCCCTTAACTGATTTGCTGGTAAATTTTAAAGTACTCCCTACTTTCTTCTGCGTGCTTTTAGTATCATGGACTATTACAAAATAAAATCAAAGTGATGATATATACAAACATTTTATGTACAGAAAATAACACCGCCTGTTCTTTTCAATTAGAAGGATCATTGTAGTGCTTTAGCATTCGGCCATTGACAGGGCCTTCTTTAGCTATGCTGCCATCTAGAGATCTAAGAAAATATGTATTATTTCCTTGCACAACACTGATAATGTATGGACCTTTCCACAGAAAATCGAATTTTTCATGTTTACCCTTCTCCTCTCTTCGTGAGTCCCATCTTAGAACTTTGCTGCCAACCCAGAAATCCTCTACTTTAGCTTTCTTATCAAACATCTTTTGGAGTTTTTCTTGCAGCATTTGAGCTCTGTCATAGACTTGCTCTCTGGTTTGCTGAAGATGAATGGTTTGATTAATTCTTCTCTGCATGTCATTTGGTTCAGCCTGAATCTCCTGCAACAGTTTAATAGTAGGAATGCCCAAAGATGAAGGAAATTTGGCTTCCATGCCATATACTAGCTCATAAGGGCTCATCCCAATGGATTTCTTGGTGGAAAGTCTGTCTGCCCACAGAGCATTTGTGAGCTTCCTATGCCAGTTCTTTTTGTTTTCGTCCAGCAATATCTTTATGATATTGATGAGGCTTTTGTTGGATGATTCAGCCAAGCCATTACCTTGAGGGTATTAAGCTATGGAGTGGCCTAAGGTAATGTGTAATTTATGGCAGAAGTTGTTCATATTTTTAGATTTGAAGGCAGCAGCGTTGTCAGTAATGATTTTCTCAGGGCAGCCAAATCTGGAAAGGATATTTCTCTCAAGGAATTGGATAATGGTGGAGTCGTTGGCTTGTCTACATGGAATGACTTCAATCCACTTAGTGAAATAATCAGTGGCTGTCAGAATCCACTTGTGATGGCCTGAGGAGGAGGGATGAATTTCTCCAATGAAGTCAAGACCCCATTGTTGAAAAGGCTTTTCGGTTGAAATGGGCTTAAGGGGTAAAGGCAGTAATTTTCTTTTCCCTTCAAAGATTTGGCATTTGTGGCATGAAACAACAAACTTCTTAACATATGCAAAAAGAGAGGGCCAATAATAACCAACCCTTAAAATCTTGTCAGCAGTGGACTTCCAATATAAGTGTCCTCCACAGTCCCTGCATGGAATTTCCTTCCATGATCTTTAGTTTCATTCATAGTCAAACAATTGAAAAAAATACCTTCATGATTTTTCCAAAAAAAAAGCACCATCTATGACACAAAACTTTGAGGATTTCATCCTTAAAAATCTTTTCTTGGTTCTGGAAAATCCTGGGGGAGCACACAGGTTTAACAATACAAAGCAAATATCAACATACCATGAGGATTGCAAAAAGGTTTCACTAATTTGTGGAGTCGCCAGCTCTGGTTCATTGTCCAATTGATTAATGTCTAAGGCTTGGAAGTTTGTTTCGGACATTAGTTTGGCTAAACCTTGTCCTTTTATCAGTTTGGTTGGTCTTATCTCAATGTCGTATTCAAGGATGCTGGCAATCCACTTGCCTCTTTTGCCTTCTAGTCCCTCTTGAGTTAATATATCCTTTACAACAGAGTTTGGGACATAGGCAGTCGCATGGGAGTATAAGATGTAAATTCTGAAGTCTTTGATGGCCTTTACCATGGCATAAGCCTGCTTTTCCATAATCTGATATTTCAAGGGTGCATCTCTTAAAGCTCGGCTAAAGAAAGCAATTGGCTTTTCATTACCTTGATCATCTTTTTGTAAAAGGACAGCGGCTATGGTGTGCTTGGATGCAAGAGAAAAAATGATAAAATCTTTGTCGAATTGTGGATTGGTGAGGACAGGCGTTTGAGTCAAGGCAGTTTTGATACTCTCAAAAGCCTGCTTGGTTTCAAGAGACCATTTCACCTTGGCATCCTTCTTCAACATGTTGCTCAATAGCCTTATTAGCTCTCCTAGGTTTGGGATAAATCTCCTTAGGAAATTGAGCTTTCCAAGGAATTCTTGTAGTTCTTTTATGTTTCTTGGATAGGGGATTTGGAGGATAGCTTGAATTCTTTCGGTATCAATTCTAATCCCATCTTTTGATATGATATGGCCTAGAAGCTTGCCTTCCTCAAGGGAAAACAGGGACTTCTTTGGATTCAAGGAAATGCCATATTTCCTGCATGTCATGAAAATTTTCCTTAAGTGCTTAAGGTTCTCTTGGTCAGATTTGGTGAAAGGGGTTAGGTCATCAAGGTATACAACAAGGAAATCATGTATCTCCTTGGCAAATGCAATATCCATTGCCGTTTGAAAGGTAGCACCAGCGTTCTTTAGTCCGAAAGGAATTTTAACGTACTTAAATGTTCCCCACGATGTGGTAAAGGCTATCTTGTCTTGGTCATCCGGGTGAACAAGTATCTGATTAAATCCTGAAAATCCATCTAGTAAAGAAATTCTAGAGTAACCCACTACTCTTTGCAAGATATGGTCCATTTTGGGCAAAGGGTAGTGGTCTTTTAGAGAGACATGGTTTAAATTTCTCAAGTCTACACACAGTCTTATCTCTCCTGTTTTTTTTCTAGTGGGAACTAAATTAGATACCCATTCAAAGAATCTAATGGGTGCAATGATACATGCTTCAAACATTCTCTTTATTTCTTTTTCAATAAGGGGAAGAAGCATGGGATTGATTCTTCTAAGTTTCTGTTTGAACGGTTTTTGATTTGGTTTTAAGGGAATGGTATGTTGGATCACTGAGGTGTCATAGGATTTAGTCCTATAACTCCAGAAAATACATCTTGGAATTCTTTGAACAATCCACGTATTTCGGTTTGATCAGGGGGCAGATTTTTGGACAACTTAATCATTCTGGGCTGCTCTGCTATTCCTATGTTGTGTTCTTCTATAGCAGCATTCAGAGGCTCCATTTTTGGCTTTTTGGGCACATCATTGTCATCAAACATGTCTTCTAATGGAGTAAGGCCGACAGGTAGAAAATTACACTTTAGATCAATAAACTCATCCTCTGCTTTGGTTATTTCCTCTAAACACATTTGTTTCAACTGCTCTATGTTTGCGTTGTCAAACACAGTTAGGTTAAGGATTTGTTTAGCTATTGTAGCTGTTAGAGCCTGCTGATTTTCTTCTGTTAGATGTTGGGAATCGTTCATGGCATCCATGTCAATGTTTTTGTTGGAAAATTCGCCCTCAAGAGTGAGGAAATTGTTAATCTGGGCATCATTTTGAAACACCTGCCAATCGTTAACATTGTTGGGGACTGAAGGTATGTTTTTTATTTCAGCGGTGAAATGGTGATTTGGTTCAAAGGGAAGCTTGCATGTGCTAGCAAAAGTTGCTAGACTGTGGGCATGAATATTATGATCTCTTGAAATTTTGGCCAGCTTGAATTTGTTGAAAGAATCAAGTATTTCGGTGGCAGCAGCCCTGTAAGCTCTCATTCTACTATCATTAGTAACAAAGTTACCTTTCATTTGTTGTATAATCAAATCAGAGTCACCTATAATGGACACTTCTGTAGCTCCTAGGACTTTGAGCAGTTTAAGGCCTAAGAGAAGAGCTTCATACTCTGCCATGTTGTTTGTACATCTGAAATTTAGTCTATAGGCATGGCCTTCTGCGTGATTATCATGTGTATTGTAAATCCATACTCCTGCCCCTGCTCCTAACTTGTTGACAGAACCATCAAACTCTAAATACCATGTGATTTCTTGTTTGAAGTTTGTATTAAGAGCTTCAGTTATTTGAGGATTGGGAAGACTTACAATTTCTTTTTCGGGGTATTCTTCTTGCTGTTTACTGGTTGCCTTGACTGTTGAGACAATTTCATGGGTATTGGCAACCGATTCCTCATTGATGTATGTTTCTTGTTCCAAAGATAACAGCTTATCATCAGTTGGAGGACTAGTGTTATCATTAAATAAAGTGAAAGAATCCATATCACATACTTCCTCACTGCTTATCACATACTTCATTAATGTTTCTCTATACAGTATCTTTGGTTGCCCAAAGACAGATATAGTGGCATAAGAGAGATCGAGTTGAAGGGATCCTTGCAGTTTTGCTCCCCATGATCTTGATAGGAGCATGCCATATTTTGTGGGAATGTCAGCAACTACTACGTCCATTAGGATTGTCTTGTTGGGGAATTGGACTAGAGACACACAAAGGTCTTTAATCAAGCTTAGACATTTGACTTGACTTGAGTCAAAGGAATATAGATCTTTGTATGGTCTTGCGACATCAAGGTTCAACCTTTCCTTTACAGCTTTGGGCATAAGGTTATGTGAGGCACCTGAGTCAAACATAGAATTATGCAATATTTTGTCATGTATGTGTAGACTGACATAAAATGGTGGAACAGGTCCATATGTTGATTTTCCGTTAACTTCTGGACCAAACAGTAGCTTAGGGGTATCGTCTAAAATGTTTACATCATCCCTGACCTCTGGTAGTTGAAGTGACCTTTGAATTTGTTGCCTATATACATCATGTTTGGCAAGTTCTGAGAGGGGAATGGATATCTTGAGTTTTCCAATCTCTACTTCTAAATTGAATGGTTTTTCCAATGGGTTCTTGGCGTTGATAGCAACAGATTTCTCTTTTTTAGGCATACTCTCTATGTTTTCTTTTGGAATGTAAGCGTTATGATGAATGACAGTTTGTGGTATTTCTGCTTTGGGAGGATTTTTTAGAGTGCCGTTCAGATTTTATTTTGGGGAGGAAGGAGGTAGAGGCCGATCAATAGGAGGCTGTGTGTCTGTTACATCCTCCACAGTTACCTGATGCGGGTTTGGGACAGAGCTATCAGCCGGATTTGTTATGGTGACATTGTCTTTAATTTTGTTGGGTTGTTTGCTATCTTTTGTTCTGCTAGATGCAGGGACATCAATGGTCCTTGTTCTCAACTTATATTGTTTGTGTACTTCATACAGAGCAGTATCATAACCTTGTTTGAAATCGAAAGACTCTCCCGACTTAGTCTGAAATTTTTTTACATGAGGGTAGTCTCGGTCCTCTTCAGTGAGAAAGATTTGCTGTTCATTTTCCGAATCTATCAGGTTCATATGAGTCCCATCTGTGGGCTCACTAGATGTAGATGCCTCTGCATAGTTTTCTTGGAAAGGAGGCCTAATATCATGGTCGAGACTGACCCTTCCAGCATTTGTGTTTTGAGTTTTTCTGAAGTTCGAGTTCCTTATGGCATTGGGCTGTTGACCTTCCCATGAAGTTTTCCTCTCAACATTGTCTACTCTATCTCCCAACCTATGGATGCCACTGATAATAGCGTCTAGATTTTGATCGAAGGCTGAGGGTTCTTCCTTGAAGGTGGTTCTTCTCTCAGTTCTGCCTCTATTCCTTTTGGCAATTAGATTTGCCTCCACACTAACAGCAACATCTTGCATCTCTGCAAGGCTTTGAGGGGCTCTTTCCCTTAATTGATATGCCATCTCAGCATCAAAGCCATCAGGGATTTGTATAAAGCGAGATCAGGTGGAGGTCTTAAATTTTGTGGTATTGCATTGTAAACATTATTAAACCTTGCACAGTAATCCAAAACCGTTTCTTGAGGTCCTCTTTTGATAGTATCATACTCAGATAGTATGTGTAGGGGATCTTTCTTTTTCTCCCAACTGTTAATAAATGTCTGGTATAAGGCTTCGTGATTTAATATGGAATTGGGTGTAAGTGCCCTAAACCAGGTTCTGACATCACCGGTCAAACTTTGAACAAAAATCTTCATTCTAACACTGTCATCATCGATCTCATAACTCTCAAAGTAATCCTGCATTTTCTTTGTATGCTGTAGGGTTGTGCAGGAGTTTGTGCCATCAAAATAGGTAATTTTTGTCTGGTAGTCCTGAGGCATAGCCCCAGGATTAGCAGGCAGCTGTAAGGGCACATATCTATTAGCCATGTTAATGGGGATAAGTGGAAAAACTGGGACAACTGGGATAACAGGAACAACTGGGGTAGAAGGAGTAGTAGTGGCAGTAGGAGTATATGATGGAGGTGTAGAAGAGCTGCTTGGAGAAGGGGATGATGAACCAAGGGAAACTTGGGGTTGACCGAAATAGAACTTTGACAGGGGTTGGAACACCACTTGGCTGAACTGTTTTAGGACTCGAAGCAGCTGGATCTTCTTGTTGCTTTTGTTTTCTAATGATCTTAGGGATTAAATTCGGATTTTCAAAAGTAGCTGGGTGATTAGGATTAGGGTTTGATCTTGTATGACGCGTTTGCTTTTTAGGAGCCAACTTCTAACTTGTTTTTTGGGAAATGTGTTCTAAAACACAGGTCGACCAAGACTTTCAAAGGTCAGTTTCTTCCTCTATGGAGCTGCAGACTGGTTTAGTGAGATTATCTGAGGAGATCCCCAGCGAAGTCGCCATTATGTTATCACTCAGGTTGTCCCTAAGCTGCTGAAGGGATACGGCCGAGGTAACCACAAACCAATCTTTGGATTGCAGGTTCTAGCCCACCTGCAATCAGAGAGGGCTCTCTCTTAATGATTTAGCTTTGTTGATGATGATTTTAGGCTAGTTGTTGGGTTCGGGGGTTTTGATTTTTTGTTTGGATGGAAGATGCATGTATGGAGGATGATTCCAAACAGAGAGGCAGGGTAAAGTGTGATAATTTTCAAACCATTGGGCATGGAGTCATGGATTAAGGCTTGTTGTTGCGTTTTCTTGGTCACAAGAAGATTATGGAGCGGGATAGCCACACATGAGACAATTATCAATTTGCTAAAAGGATGGAATGATGGTCAAGGATGAAAGGGAATTAAGAATCTTTCATCAAAACTGACAAGGAGGAGAGGTGAATGAATGGTTGTCTAGGAGCAGTTAAGAATTCCTAAACTATCATTCATAAGTGAAAGAAACAGCGTAAACAAGATCATTTAAGTATGCATGTTCATAACTGTTCCTGATGAAAACATGAAAAATTGCAGAAATTGAGCTTAAGGTGTGGCTAAGCAAATCCTAAACTATTCTTCTTTTCTGCAATTTAGCTGGCGGAGTGATGATAAAACAAACATGAAAAGCTAACAGAGTTAAGAAACACTTATTGAACCATGTAGAAGCACAGGAGTTTCACAGTCACTCCTCAACCAATTAAACACAGAAAACAGTTTCCGAATCCATGCTTTCAGTAGTCTTTGATTATAGAAAGTATCACGGTTACAGTGCGAGTCTCTGCTTGAGGAAAATATCGAAAAACCAAAGATCAAGCAAATAATCAACCAACCAAGCCCTACTCCATTTTTCAGGGTGGTATATATAAGAAAAATATCTAAAGTTATTTATTACAATCGACCTAAACAAGTCTGCAGGAAAAAGCTTTTTCTAAAGACCTAATTGTTGCTGGAATTAAATGCAAGTAAGTCCTTTGGGCTGTGCCAGAGGCAGCTGGATCAAGTTGAGTTGATTCGTATCCTGTGTGACTTGGTGCAGTGGTGCTATCATAACTATGCACTGAGTTCTGGTCCACTGATCTCCTATGAGTTTAATGTGCAGTCATTTGTGTTGGTGAGCTTTTAATGGTTCCTTAACTGCTTCTTGACTTTCAGAGCTTTCCTTTTAATGTTGGATTTGCCTCGAGCCCTGAGAAAATCTCCTCTGATACACTTTGTCGCTACATTGATAGTCTCTGCCGCTTCCTGATACTCTTCGACATGCTTTTTGTCTGTATATTTGATCTGATACTCTTTAATCTCTGTTCCTGGTCTCTCTCTGTCTTCAAATACGCTTAAATTGGCAAAATCGGGCTTTTTCGGGCCTTTTCGGTGCAAAAAGGGCTGAGGAATCAAAAGATTCCCTAAAGATTCTCCAATATGTCTCATTTCCCGTAGCGATGCGCGATTAGTGCTTCGCGCTAATCGCGCATCAAAAACTGCCTCCGTTTCTCATTCTGGAGCTCCGAAGCTCGACTTTCGCGCTTGCGCAATTTTTCTGTTTTTTGGCTGCTGACGTTAGCATGACATCAGTGGTACGGAGGATGATGTCAGCATGCTGACGTCAGTAGTGGGGTCCTCTGGTATGGATATGACATCAGCACGGTGACGTGGTAGTACAACGGGGTGACGTGGCAGTGACACGTGGCAGGGTGACGTGGGCCGGGCGCAGGCAGTGTGAGGTGATGTGGAGGCGACGTGGCAGAGTGACGCGGTAGTCCTGTTACGTGAGGGGAGGGCGATTTTGGCCTGTGCATCGGACCGCCTTTGGTACGGAGGTGGTTTCTGTCAGGGGCGGCCCGATGCAATGGGAGGCCGGCACCTGTCCCGGTGTACGACAGTAAAACCGTCGGACATCGGGTGGTAACCTACCACTACAATAGGGCGCCCGATATGAACAAGGGCCGTCGGATCTAGGGGAGGCGATCCGACAATGGACGGGAAAGGGAGATGCGTGGAGTTTAATAAAAGAGCGCACGCATTAAAAGTTTAATTTTTCACGGCGCGGTGGGTTTGAACTTTAGGAAATGGGTTAAATGTGTTTGGCGCATTGGTTTATTTATCAAGCAAATATTGATAAATTCCAAAGAAAATGCGCGGGTGGGGGGGGGTTTGCATTCGGAAAGGGGTTCTTTGTGTTTTGGAAGGGGTCCAAACACTAGGGAAGGGGAATTATGCGGAGATGAGGGCTGTTACTAAGGTCCAGGTGACTTAGTAATTCCCAGAGGGATACTTATGGTTATATTTCAACCAAGGGGAGGGGATATTTACATAACGGGATTATTTACATAGTTTTAGTAGGGGGATGGGGAGATATATAGGGAGTTAAATAATAATGTCAGTAGTTAATATGGAAATGACAAGAAAGTGCCAAGTTTCATAGATCTTAGGCTTTAAAGGGGAGATAGAGCTTTGTAGAGAAAGTATGGACCCTCCTTGAGTGAATCAGATCTTCACCAAGGCTAATGACATGGAAAATGATGAAACTAAGAGATATCAAGCAGATCTTGACCTCTTTTTGGGGAAATTAGACAATGATTTGGGGAAGATGAAGAAAGGGAACTTAGTTATGCTTGATTTGAGCTCCTCCACATGAAACTGCCTGATGTCTGTGACCTGAGTAGAGATAATACTTTGAAAGCATATAATTGATCAGACATCAAGATTCTGCAACATCAAAACTACTTACCCAGCCTACTTACCTAACATTTTTTCTTCTTTTGGTTTGGGTGCACTTAGACTTGCAGACCCAACATTTCTATTTTTTCTTTTTATGCCTTTCTATCTACAAACTACCCTTATTTCTTCCAAGTGCCCAGATTAAGCAGTTGGGCTCCTTTGATTCTCTACCTATCTAAAATCTACCAAGATTAAGCTGTTTGGATAGATTGTTCATTCTCTATATTCTAAAACAGGAAATTGAAATCTAAGGAGACCAAGATTAGGCTTTTTGGACCTCCCTTTAGCTGAAAATTCTACAAAACTGGAATGACTCCTCAAAATTGGAATGCAGTAGGTGAACTTTGAGTAGAATTCTTTCATGGCCTCTTTCTTTGGTGACTGTTTAACAAATATGGAGCATTGCAGCATGAAAAGTATGAAATATTTGGCCTGTACAAATGTCAATCATGAAATATGAGTAACTTGCTGCAGCAGGAGGCTAACAGAACCCATGTATAGATCTTCAAATATTCACCTATATCAAACTTCATATTCTTATATGTAAATCTTTATCCCATCTTTCTGTTAGTTTGTTCCATTACTTTGTCACCTCTAAACTGACTTGTGGAGTCATCTAGTTACCATATATTTGTTCTATTATAAGTGAGTTTCCATCAATGACAACACATGCATCATACTGCCAACAAGAGGAAGAACCCATAGATGGATGCAGATTTCCAAATCTAAGAAGGTGGAAGATGTGAGCCTCATGGAAGAAAATCTCCTTGAAATGGGTAAGGAGTTGAGTGAGTTAAGGGAAAATGAATACAAAATGAGAAGACAACCACTGGAAGAAAATAGATGGTTGAGGAAGAATTTGCAAGGAGGGGAAACCTAATTAGCCACAATGACAAGCCTCTCCATGGAGGAACTACAATGCATACCACCATCTAAGTCCTATGCACTTTTCCTCAAAGAAAAATGGATGCATTTCTAGATCAAGACATTAGCACAACATGGATCCATGCCATTCTAGGACTACAAGAAGTTCATTGAGTTGTGTGACAAGAGTAGCATAGAATACATAGCCAAATTAGTTGAGTTCTACCTACACAACCTCACCTTAAATGACATGAATGTTTGGGATCCCAATGCAAAGTTGGGAGAATTGTAGCTAATGGCCCTTGCATCTTGGATATGTCATGAGGAGGCCAGAGCTGAGGAGGTGAAGAGAGTGTTGGGAGAATAAGAAAAATACCCCCTTTATATCAGGTACGAGAAAGTAAGTTCCATGGCTATAATCAATACTCAAAACATCATTTCAAATGATTCTAAGTTAGCACCTAGATACCTTTCCACCCAAGAGCAGGCCATCTCCCACTTTGAGTACACTCTCAGGATGTTAGGTATAGAAAGCCAACAAGCATGTCAACGAAGAAGGAATACCTTTCCACACAGTCTCTAGATCAGGTAGTATCACTCCCCTAAAATATTGAGGAATGCATTGGACAGAACAACTATGTAAAAAAGGGCCATGCAAAGATTTAAGGTAAACTAGATTGGACTTAAACTCAGTCCATATTTTTTGTTTGGTTTACAAGAAGGCGGGAATGAAGAAGAGGAAAAGGAACATTGGACATACATAGAGAAAAATGCAAGCTTCTATCGCCGGGAAGGCACCCCATCTGCAAAACCTTGGGATGTTAGAGAGGCCCCAAGGGCCGTGAAGGACATGGACATAGATGACTACATTACTTAGAGGGCGAGCAAAAATTTTAGTAGGGGTTGATGATGAGGCTCATAAATAGGTATATTATATGGGTCACAATGCCATCCTCCAACTTAGTAAATTATCTTTTTCTTACATTTATCTACAAATTTTGTTATATTATGCTTAGTGTGTGGAGTAAAAGATGTAAAAGATGTGTTGTTATGTCAAGTGGCCTAATGCGTGTAAGAATTGGAGAAATGTTGAGTTAATTTGAGTGCAGGAACTCAGAGTAGACAACAAGAGACATTATAGGTGGTTGTCCACCTCCTTAACTCCTCTAGTCAGTCAAACATCCCCAGTCTATCTCTCATCAACTCAGTGTCATTTTTGCATGGAAAAATTTAGGGGCTAATATTCGTAGGTGAGTTAAATTTCCATGATTTTTCCAAAACAAAATTCATCAATTTCCATTTTTTATAAAAATTGTTCACCCAAATTTTACAATATACAATTATTTTACCTTAAAGATCACCAACAATATGTTGAGAGTATATATAAAATCATTATAAATTTGAATAATATTACAAATACATCAATAAACATTTTATAGTTTGCATATCAGGGACTAGTGAGATTCTCTAATGTTTTTAAACTTCAAGATAATTTTACATCCTTAAAATTTTCCCTGGACATTGGCATCCAAGCAAGCTGAGTTCATTGGTAGCTGAGCCAGTGCAAGTTAAGGAAGATCTAGATCCACTCATTCTCGAGTTAGGGAGATAAATATCCCTATTGTCTAGGGAGTTTTTGGTAGCTCCCATTTGTATAAATAAACATGCTAAGGAACTCATTAGGTTTCAAATTTTTATTATAGCCAAGAGGCTATTGAGCTTAAGCACTTTTGACTGTTATTTTGACATTTCTAGAATGATAATGAGAAGCTCTGTTTTGATCCAACACTGAGTTAGCTCAGAGGGCTGAAGCTCTTGGGTTAGGGCCCAACCCTAGCAATAGAGGTCCCTGTCATATATCTATATTTCTCCTAGCCTATAATGTTGATTAGTTGTTTCTTCTTCATATTTTCATTTATCTTAGGAGATTAGTTAGTTGTTTTACTTCAGTAGAATAAAATTCACCAAAAATTTTGTGACTGTGATCCTTAACTCATCTCCCTCATGGGAGCATGATTTGAGGACCCCAACATGACAACCCAAAAATATAGTGTGATTTCCTGTTCATTGCATAGATCAAGTTTTGGCATTAGTTAGATATTTTGTTTATGATTTCTTTGAAAGATTTTCATTTCGTATCTTGCTTCACACATACTTGTTGTAGCTTAGAAGGTAGATCACTACATAGATCAAGTTCTTAGTATTAGTTGAATAGTTTTCCAAATTGAATTCATCTTTTCCACATTTACTTGTAATATTTTGCAAATGAAAAGAGGAACAAGTGCATGTGTTGTTGGAGGGTTGTTAGATTTTAGGCAAGCAACCTTTTCACAAAATCCATCTAGGTCTTCTCCGTCAAATTTTTATGCATACCAACCCATGTTCTTGATATCCATTTTTTGGTCACTATGAGCAACCTCTTAGCCCAAATTCAACCTTCTTGAAGTGCTGAGTTTGGTTATGGGTGTTGCTCACCTTCCCTACATTCCCTACAACCTTCATCTAGCTTTATATCACTCCATCCCATCATTATCACCCTCCAAACCCTCTCGACCAACTTCCTGTAGCATTTCAAGACTTCCAATAGTAGTTACAGGAATCTTGTAGCAACATCCTATAGCACACTTGTAACAACCTGTTTTGATCCTATTTTGACCTGCAATGATAACATAGATTAGTTTAGTAGTAAGTTGACCCCTCAGCTTGGAATCCATGACTAGAAGTACCACCGAGACCATTCTATTAATTATTTTTTCTTTCATGAAAGATCAAATAGCATTATTTCTTTCATTCCAAATTTAGCAATTAGAACTTTACTTCATCTTCAAGTGTGAATTAGTTAGATATTGTATGCATTCTTGAACTATGAATTGGTAGGATAATATTCTATTTTCAAGGAAACCCGATAGCTAGATGATTGATTGTAAAGTGGAGTAGTTTCATTATGGAGTTAGCATAATACTTGTGTTCTTTCATATCATTTACAAGTTGACAACATTTACAAATTTGATTTCAAAATACTTTTACCTTCTCTGCACTAGGATTAGCCTTTACATTTTTCTTTCAGTAGAGTAGAGGGGTGGTCTTAGAACCCTAATGATCAAGTGACCTAGTTGAGGATGGCATGAATAGAATGCATCTACTATGTATATAGCACTGCCACCTTGAAGTTTGTATGAAAATCCAGGTTGATAAGGAAGGTTGAAGAGCCTCTGGAAGTTGCAACACTCTTGGTGCAATACCTGGGATCACCACCAAAATCTTCTTTGAATGAGTGTGGGTACATTTTTATATCTCAAAAACCATTATGCCATATTGGGATAACAGTCTCCTAAGAACATTTTGGTCCAGCCTTTAGACACTATTGGACATCAAGCTCACCAATTTGGTTGCATTTCAACCCCAAACTTATGGCCAAAAATAGGTCATTAACAGGTTGATACTGCACACACTTTGAATGTATAACTCCAAGAATCCATTAACCTAGGATGAGATCCTTCCTTATGTCCAATACAACTATAACATAACTCTCCATATATTGATAGGTCGTAGTCCCTTTCAAGTGGATCTGAGATTTCATCCATTATGTTTGATTGATGTTGACATGCCTCATGTGAATACATAGACATAAAACACATGTATAGTCTGAGGTTGATAAAGCAACTAGGTTTTTTTAACAGTTTCAGCACATCCACCAACAGGTTCAAAACATCCTGGAGAATTCCAATGCCAAATATAAGTAGCGGCATGAGCAACGTCAGGTACCACATAAGTTTCAAGTGCATGACAAAGTTTGGTAGGATTTGCAGAAAGAACACCTTGCCAGAGCCCATAAGAAGATACAACCACTCGGATACAAGAATTACATCATCCCTAACACTGTGGGTGAAAATGCCTTCAAGCACATCATTCTCCCATTCCTTGGTCTGCATCCAATGTTCAATGTGGACTACCATCGACCATACTTTCCACCATTACTGGACACATCAAACATTGTAGAACGACTAACACTAATAGATCTCAACCTAGACTGCATGGAATAGGTCACAACTAATTGGGTTATGGACACATAGACCAATATCACTTTCCAATAGAATATTAAAATGTATTGGTTTATAAAAGTTGGCCAACTCGTGCACCAAGGAAAGTGGCTCACTAGGGACCAAGTTCAACATAATATTTCCCATCTCATGGAGGCACTCAACATAGTGGGGGCCATTGCTCCCTAAGGGGGGAGGACTAATCTAGGTGGGTATTGGTGGACACCCCCTATTCCACTTGGAGGCCCACTTTTGTTTATTTTAGTTTCCTTAATTGTAGCACAAATTACTATTTTTGGTAGTTTTTTGTGTCCTAAACTTCAAGGGGCCTAAAAGACATTTTTTGGAAAAACAGAGAAACCAGAAAAGTGTAAGACTAGTTTACATATCTTTTTTTGGCATCCTCTTGGATATATTTGAAATGAGGTATTATGGTAGTCAAATGGAGATCATATGCCAAATTTAAGACCCCAAGAAGTTGACGTTCCAACTAACCCCAATGGGGCCCACAAGATTTTGGCACTTTCTCTCCTAGGGTTAGGATTTTGGATATTTAAGGTTTCTCATTATTTCTTAATCATAAAAAAATTCCTTCAAGTCTTGTTGTAACATAGTTTATAAGACATGTATCCATCACATCTCTTCTCAGAAATAAGCTGCCATTACCCAAACTAGTTTATTTCCATTCTGCATGTAACATATTTTAGTACTTTGTTATTAATGAATTAAAGATATTTTTTTTGTTGTAACTCTTTTTTCTATTTATATATGTATTTCATTTCGTTCATGCATAAATCCAGATAACACATGGATTTAACACTTTTTAGTGCAATATATGTACTCAGTTGAAAATTTATTTGTTTATGTGGTTTTAAATTATCCGAAGTATGATGATCATCTCCCTAATATAAGAGTCAAAATTTGAAGAAGACATAATTCCAGTTGATAGAAAAAAGGAAGAATGATTTAAAGGAAATTAAGAATGTGGTTATGTACCCATGTCTCTAAGCTCTTCTTAAATCAATTGGTTGAAACTATTGATTTAACTTCCTTTGTCCATCTCCAATTCCATTCTTTTTCACATAAAGCTTATTAATATTACTAGGTGTATTCTTTTGCAATAATTTAGAAGTGATAAGAGCTTGATGAATTTGTATTTATAATTATTTAAGTCACATGTCTCATGTTTTTAATATTATTACATAAATGAGTTTCTTTAGTAGGGGAACAACTATGCAAGTTCATGACAGAGGTAGCAAGTCTTGCAATTTATGGGAAAATGGGAGAAACAAGAAGATAATATTTTTTGCGCATTTTTGGATGCATATTCTGAGGAAATTGACCAACTTTATACTACCAACCGTTGTTTCTTGGGTCACCTAATGTTTCTTTCCATCCCTTAATTTTGCATGTCATACCTTATTCTCCTTTGCAGCCACATCCTAATGTGCAATAGATCTTGAGTGGAACCAAGATAATGGAAGATGGAATCCTATGCCCAACCCACCTCCTAAAGAAAACCAAGGATGGGGAAGAATAATTTCCATTACTTTCAACCATCCACACCCTTATGATAGCTTCTCTGAATCATCTTCCTCAAGAGAATTAAACCTTTTTTAGCCTACTAATACCCCTAATCCTAATCATATGGCAATAGTTGGGTATTTTCCTACCATTGACCATGATGTTCATGCCACTACTTTTCATGCTAATATTTTTCCTACTACTCACCATTCTTCTAGTCATGTTAGTCATATTCTTGCTAACCTTTTAGCTAGTTCAATTCCCACTCAATTTGCCCCTAACTTCTAGTAAGTGCATGATGTTGATGAATCAAATAACCAAGAAAGTGTTAGTCTTGGCCATGCTTCTAAAGGTGCCTAGAACAAAGGAAAAGGTAAGGAAAGGGAAGAGAGTTTGAGCATAAATATTTTAGTTGGAACTTTTGAAATTCAAACAACACCTTCAACAAGATATCTTTTTCGTGAGATTTTCCATAACTCAACAAAGTTTCTCTATATATTTTGATATTTCAATTGCAGTCAATTGATGAATTTTAAGTTTTATTTTCAGTTTTACTAGTTATTTTTGATGGATATGCTCACACTTTTCAGACAGGGTTAATTGACATCAAAAATTAGTATCGCTACACTTGCTTCAATATATATATATATATATATATATATTATATATATATATATATATATATATATATATATATATATATATATATATATAATGCATGAATGATGTTGATCATTTGATGATTGTGTTATTTTTTAGCAATGCATGTGCGGGTGTTACAAGGTGATGGGTCATGCATTATGGTATTTGAAATAAATTCTGAAATTTAAGCTAAAAATTCTAAATGGAAAGTGGATCCTCTCTTCGTATGAGTCATGTAACCATCCATTTACTTTTTTGAAATTATTATTGTTTTTGTTTTGGTTTTCCTTCTTGTCTTGGGATATTTTTTGAGAAAAATTGAGTGATATAATTTAGTATAAAAATTATAAAAAGGAGAATTATTTTTGGGAAACATTTCAACAACTCTTCACGTATATATTTAAGCCTACATAAGGAGAATAAGGAGGACTTTTACACAAATAATGGTGTTCTTTCAAAAAGTAGCAATGAACGAGGTTAATAACTTATTCTCTTGTTGTTGAATGTATATCATTATAATTTTTTTCATTGATGAGTGTTTAGTGCTATTGCTTCTTTATCATGGCTTATTAATGATACTTTTGCAGTAGCCATACTAATTTCCATAAGATTTGTATCTTAACTGATTGCAGTAGGGCTTGAGCTTTGTTTTAGTTCTTTTCTTCTTGGATTTGACTCTTATAATCACTAAAGGCTATCATTTGTAAAGAGTTATTTGTCACGGATCATTATATTTGTTAATATTGATTCATGGTGTCTGAACAATTATTTTGAATGAACTCAAAGGAGAATTTCCATATGATTTTATAATGTTATGCTTCATTTATATTTTTTTTATTTTTATTTTCCAAGTTGTCTGTGATCCTCTAGATTTGACCTGTGGCTTGAGGAGCCGTGGCCCGGGAGCATCTAAGCTATCAAATCCACCCAGGTATCATACCCGAATTGGGCCACACCAGCCCTTAGCTGACTGGATTTTTTACCATGTCTCCTCCCCCTAGCACAGGGCACAACCACCCCCCGTGAGGTTTGATCCTAGGTTGCCTTACTGATGAGGCCCATCCTCAACCAATTGTGCTAGTGGGACTTGATATGCGTCATTTATATTTTTTTATTTAATATTTTGTGAATATTGTGGATATTTGTTTTGTAAATATATTTTCTCTTTAATTTCATCATTTTTATTTATTGTATTTAATTTGTATATTCCAACCACAATAATTTAATTAAATTATTTTCATTGTTTTGTAAATTTGTGTCAATGATGATGCTTTTTGTCATTATTCATTTCAATGTTTTTTATATATTTATTGTACATTTGATTTTCTTATTTTATTTCTTAAGTTGTTATTTTGAAGGCTATAAAATCTTGGGTTACAATTCCATCTTTCTGGGTCTATCCCACCAAGAATTCAAAAAACGTTACAAGAATAGCTTAAGCCATTCTTATTCTCATCAACACAAGGTTCTCGAGAACAATTTATTTACCATCTATATAAGAACAAATTTATAACAAATAAAGAATCAATTTCAAAAGAAAAAGAAAATACCTAGTAACAATAACTAACCCAATGAAGGCCACTAGGACATATAGACATATAAACATATTTACTCTTTTGATGGGACCAAATGTTAAGTATAAAGAAATCTTTAGTGTTCTTGACATAGCATATGAATAGATGGATAAATGGCTTAATGTGTTTTCATTACTAAGAGACATGCTTGGAGAAAAGGGTTAACAACTAACACAATGAGTAAAATAAAAGGTACTCATGTGAGTATTATACATCAAACATGGTCAGTTCTTAATCATAACAACAATGTAGTGTAAACATTGAGTAATGTAGCAATTCAACTAAAATTAAACATGATTAACCATAATAAACTATACACAAACATGTTCAATCATAGTCAACCCATAAGAACTTCACATTGTTAACCAATTTTATCACATTTATTCATAATTGGGGGTTTCTAAATTGTGAAAAGTAAATTCAATATATTGTAGGTATTATAGAGAGATTTAAGTTATTAAGGAGTTTATAGGTATTAGGGGGTATATAAAGGCTCAATGTATGGTAAAAATAAGTTTATTTATCGTAAAGACGTATTGGTGGGGAATGCTTCAACAAAAATATTTTGGAAGGTATTTATAAGTATGTAGTGAAATTAAAGGTATTATTTAATATCCCATGAGCACATGTGTTATGTCATGGATCCATTGGGTAGATACTCTATGTCTTAACCACACTCAAATGTGGTCATCCATCGTTGACAATGTTTCAACATAATCGACCATTGTCAAACCATCATTAACCATAGTCATAAATTGTGAACCATAGTCAACCATAATAGACCATGGTTAAAGATGGTCAACCATACTCATCTATGGTTAAACATGGGCCAAAATAGTCAACCATCATTAATCGTAGTCAAACATGGTTAAACATACTTAAGAAAACAATCATGTTCAACCATAATGAACCTGGTAATTCATAATTAACCATATCCAAACATGTTTAACCATAGTAGAACATGAAAAACATATTAATCATAGTCAAACTTGAACCTTAATGAACTTTATGATGTAACATAATCACTGAGGACTGTAACAATTCAACAAAAGTCAATCATCGTCAAATATTATCAATCAGAGTCAACCATAGTTAACACATGTCCCACCATGGCTAATGATGATGAAACATAATCAACCTTTGTCAACCATCATTAACCATACTATTGAGAGGCCTCTTAGACTCATCTAATTTCATCACACATTAGACATTAAATTTAAGTAAATGTAATAAAGGGAAAATATATAAAGTAAACCTAACAAATTATTAGATGGAAGAAAGTACAACCTTGCCAACCATTTAACCTATGTGTAAATACTCATGAAGATAAATAAGAATTCGATTGGATATCCTTCCGTAAACATTCTCTCTTATATGAGTTGTGTGTGTTGTCAATATTTTTTTGTACGATGTCGTCTCTTCTTGAATGTGTATCAAATCCCTACCTTCAACACATTACTATTGTTATTACCTTCATTTGGCCTAGGTGTGATCAACAATGAATGGAGGTGGTTTGAACTTGGAAGAGGTGGTGATACTAAATATTTGTAAAATGAAATATGTGCATGTCAAATAATCAAGAATGTTGATCGACAAAAATAAAGAAATTATAAGACAAGGAAAAACTATAATTCAAAGAAGTTCAAATTAATATGTTCATGATGAAGTAATTTTCGATAAGATGTCCCAATATCTTAGTTCCTTTATTTGTTTTGGAGGTTTACTACATGGTATATTGAAAATATTTTGCACCAAAATCATTATTTCTTGTGGGAACTGCATACATAATTCTATCACATCTCACATTATATCATCAACCAATGGAAACACAATGATGATTTTGATAAAATTATAAGACCATAGTATAAGATGTTTATCTTATGCCCGTGTTAAGCATTAAAATAAATGTACATAAGTTATATTGGAACTAGACACCACCATCAACTTTCTTTATTTTGGCTTCCAAAAGAAAGGGTATCTCATTCTGTGCATAAAATCACAATATTTAACATTCAATGGTTTTGGAAATGGACTATTAATAATCATGGTGCTTGTAAGAGTAATTGGTTGGGGGAATTTGAGAATCTTTTACTATAAATATTCATTTCCATGGTTACAATGGGAGTGACGACAACCAATTGAAGCACAATGGCACATCTGACTCTATGGTTTCTTGATCTTCTTCTACATCCTCCAAACTATTTTCTTAATCATGCATGTTTTGTTTGGATTCATCGACATGAAAATGAGGCATCCTAGATCATCTACACCCATATATCAAACCTTATGTGTATTACAATATTTCAAACCTGGTGACTTCTGTGGCATGCTTTAGCTAATGTGAGTTTGTGAGTTGTTCATTTCTCATCAACACATTGTTATATAGGTGGCTCTATATGTACACAACTTTGTGAGATACATGATTTAATTTTGTTGATGCACATCTACATCTTCTTCATTTTAACTAAGAGATATTGCTAAGGATTTAAAATTTCCCCATCATATTTGACATTGTATAGAGAAAGTCATAGGTGATTTGTTGCATACCTAAATCGATTAATGCATATCTGGAGATCAAACCTTGGATATATTTTTTCTTATGCACTAATATGAAGGTGGAAGCAATATGTCTTACCAAACAATGCACTCATTTTGTTAACACTTTAGTTTATAAATGTGGGGACTAGAATTTGCTAACATTCTAGGCATACTTGAATTTGCATGGTAGAAGTGAGGGAAATTATAAAGTGCGTTACTCAATACATTGTAGATGATCCCTATCTAGTTCTTTACTGAGTATATAGACAATATAGGTGTATATAATATTATATAGGTCAAACATAAAAAATAATCAACCTTAGTTAAACATAATCAACCTTCATCAAACTTGGTTAGTTATAAGCCAAGATGGCTAAAAAAAATCATCCATAATAAACCATGGCTAACTAAGGTCAACCATAGTTAAACATGCTAGTTATAGTCAACCATAATTAACAAAATTCAACAATTTTCAAAATTAGTCCATGAAAATGTTGATTCGTCTATTTGGCATCCTTTTTGCTTATTAAAACATCCATTTTTCCTAAATATCCTTCATTCTCAATCTCAGATAATTTATATCTCTCATTGCTTGTGATTACAGATAATTTATATCTCGCATTGCTTATGATTATAGATATAGATATATGCATTTGTTTGAATACTTTATTTCTTTCACTTTGATTAAAATTAAAGATCTCTTAATAAGATGTTTTAGTTTAGGTATGTGTGACGATAAAAGATTAAAAAATAAATATCTATATATGGTTTGCAATAAAATAATCACTCGTGAAATATTCATTGTTCAAAGATCTCGTGTACATCCAAGGTGGGTTTTATATTACAATGGGTCTACCATTTTTATCAAACTCAAAATATTTTGTACCCATTTTGTAGGCACAGGTGTCAAGTTGATAGTGACACTTGGACAAGAACAAACCGACCATCAACACCAAAAATCTTTTGATATCTCCATTTCTATCATCATTTTGTAATGTGATATTGATTATATCACATTACATCTAGGTTGATTACATCTACATGCACATAAGATTCTATTAGTTCGTTGGCTGAGAGCACATGCACTAGAAGCCACGAATAGCAAATCATTATCAACATGATGCCTTTATTTCTATTCAACTCGCCAAGCAGGATTGTTGTTGTTACTTGTTCTAAGTTAAAACTTATGCTTTTATATATATACTAGCGCTTCGAAGCATGGTTATAGCCAACAATATACTCTATTATTATTTTGCTTGATTAATATACTACTTTGTGTATTACTTTGAGTTGTTACATTTTGTTGTGCTACCTTGTATGAGCTTTAGAGGTTTATTCTCTCACCTGTGTTGAATACTTACGTGCATAGAGGCATAGGTCGACCTTGAGTAGGGCCCACTCTAGGTACAATTCTATGCCAATATTTTTCTGGTTAAATCTATAACTAATTTTATATTTTCGTTTTTATTTTACATTATTTTGAATGTATTTTGAGTTTGTTTGATTTTCATTTCAGGGAGGTGCATATATAAATTTCAAGGAAGTGTTATCTTTTAATTTCATTAAGTGTGGTTGTGTGATTCATGGTTTTCATAGGCTTAATGGTTTGGGGAATTTGTTAGAATTCTTTATGAGAATAGTTTGTAAAATTCAATGTCGTATAATTGCCTAAAATACGAAATAGACTTAGTGACGCTGAAGAAGTCACCCTTAGAGAAAGTTTGGATGCTTGAGGTGCCATGTACTGTGTCATGTGTCATTCAAAGGTAGATTATCCCATTCAATCACAAATTCCCATGAACTTCTTTTCCTAGGTTATTCAAATAAACGTGAGGGAGTGTCTCTTGTGTATACAACATGGAGAGTCTCACATGTCTACTAACCCTTGTATGACAATTAAAATGAACCATGTAGCCTAAACCTTTTCTGAAATAAATAATAATATAAATACACCTTCATTTTGGTATCATCGGTGAGGATGCACTCAAAATATTCAAGACTCCTCACATAATTAGTAGAGAATATACCAATGCTAGAAGTGACCAAAGGGGTTTTTAATCACCCCTTTAAGTAACCTAGGTCCCTACTGTATTTTTGCATTGGGACATGATAAATGCATTAAAACACCATAGGTAGAAAGAGGAATAAATATGCTAAAATTCCACATGGTGCAGCGAGAGCCACTCGAACTAATATCCTAGTAAGTGAAAAGGAAGAGTAAAATCCTTTAAAGGTCACTCTATTTCAAAATTGTATAGTAGGGAATCCATTGAATGGAGAAACACCAATAAGGGAAGATACAACATTGGATGAGGAACTCCAAAGTTATGAAGACTCCAATAAGATCCAAAACCTTAAGCCTTCAAGAAAAGAAAATTTGGGTGATGAAGAAGTGAATGAACCTAGAAAAAATAGGCATGTCACATTCGAATTCCCGATCTAATATCATGATCAGATGGTCCAAATGAAAAATATTCCTCTTTTTCCCCTTCTGTTGTAGCAGCTACAACCACCCTCTAAAATTTTTCCTTGCATGCAAACTTCAGAGCCTACCTTTGATCCTGCGATTGATCGTCCTTAGTCACTTGTCGGTAAGATGGTTATCTCAAGCTTCCCCTCGATCTTAAGAGTTGTTCATGTTATCATATTTATGTCGAATGTGTCATCTTTGGGCATACGGATATTTTCTTTTCATGCAAATGGAATGTTGTTTTTCTTCAAGGGAAAGCATACACGTATGAGTTGTCATCATCACATAGACATGTTTCACACTCACTTCACACACTCTTTTCATAAAGGTTGTGGCATAAAGTAGAGTATCTTTTATACATTCTGGATGGTCTATGTTGCATCACTAATTGTTTGTGTGTGATTGCAGTCAAGTCTTGTCAATGTTTACATATGTTTCACTCATCTCACACTTAGCCAATTTCCCATCAACTTAGCCTTGTCCAACTTCCCGAAATTGCGCACTTTTCTTCTCCAACCATCAAGCTTCCTCCATTTCCTAATGAAACTCCATAGTGCACAGAGACCCCAACATCCCTTGGCATCTAAAACTCTGCAATGGTTTCCTCTAGTGTCCTTCCCCCAAAGGGAATCCACTGTCATCAGAAACTGCGCAGTATTTCCTCCCAGCTTCCTAGGATGCATTGCACTCAGGAATTACACAGAGGTGTCTTCTCAGGATCCCATCCCGCAATAGTGTCATATGCGTCAAAATTTCATGGTGTTGTCCAAGCTTCCATATATATCTTACATTCAAAAATTATGGAGTTGGGCCTCCCAGGGCTTCATCTCAGAAACAATCATTTCCCGTTGAAAGTGCGTTGATCTATCTCTCAATGATTATAAGAAAAGATGATATGCTAAGATCACTCCCAAGAAGTTGAGGATAAGGACCAAGATACCGAGTGATGGAAAAGATCAGGAGCGCATGAAAACTTTGTCAAATGCATGATCATCTTGAGGGTAACTATGGTAAGTAAAGAATACCTTTCGAAGTACACCTATTAGTTGAGTTTGCAAGACTTCTTGTAAGTGTCGTATCATTATGTCTTTAGTAATGTGCATGTGTGAAAACACACAAAAAATGTTCATTTCATGTTTTCCCTCTACATGTCTTGCTTCCTTTTTTCTTGTTTGACCGACTGTCATCTTCGGCATGTTGATTGCCATATCATGCTTGCGACCTTGTTCTGGTGATATTGAAGGTTTATATTCATGTGCATGATTTGTTTTGAATATGTAAACACCCATTGCACTCACACACAATTTTGTAAGAATTGTTGCACTAGTGTTGTCACGGTCGTTTGAAGGCCTATCTAAAGTGTCGTAGTTGTCACTTTCACCATTAGACAATCCTGCAATTGGTCACACTAAGCATATGTTGTATTGTGGTTTGAGGTGTCTAGTCGTCGAGTTATGTTGAGTGTGTGTTCGCAAGGTTATGTATACATGATTTCACTCACTTGCACAATAGCCTTTTTTTGAAAATCAGTCGAGCGAACCATCCTCCATCAGTTAGACCTCCACTGAGCTACACTGTGCAGTCTCAACCCTCAATGACCAAGAACTGTTGCCTAGATTTGTGCAAAGCTTGATGCTACCTTCCAGGTAGTCTACACTGTGCAATCCTAGAGTCAACCTGACTGAATGTCACCCATAATGATGCAAAATTTAACCAAGAAGCTATCTTAGTCTGTGCTTCCTGCAAGCCTATCCATCAAGCCTCCCATGGTCAACCAGAGAGTTTAACTTGGGTAGTGACCCAGGGTTGCACTCATCCCAAAAATTTCGTAGAAACTATTAGCCTACCTATCTCCATTAACTGAAGAAATTGTGCAGACATAATGGACAGGCAGGTGTTGCCTGTCACTACACTATCTTTGGAAATTACACATTTTTGTTAGTTAGTCCCCCTGCTAGCCTATTTTCTTCTCCTCCTAAAAAATTGCACAGTTTCATGAATAGTCCACCTACTTCCTAGCACCCCGCTTAGCCCAAAAACTCTGTAGATATATCCTACATGACTGCCTCCTAGATCTGCACAATTCTAGTTAGTAAGCTTCCCTAGCCTGATCCCTACCTCCTCTGGAAATCTACATAGTTTTCACTACTAGTTCCTCCTATTGCCCACACTTCCTTCAAAACAATTGCACAATTTTTCCTCCCAACTGAGCCAGATCCCGCAGATGTCACTATTGTCTAGGATTGTGCAACCTAACCTCTTAGTGACCTTTGCACAATTTTTCCCAACAATGCTCCGTAGGCTTTGATCCTAGCCTAAAATGTGCTCTACACAGTTTTAGAACCTTTTCCTCTCTCCCAGTCACCTGCACCTAAAGGCGAACGATGATGCATCATGGTAGACTAGGGTATTTCTAGATTTGATGTTGTCTTGACATGAGTGATTACAAAAATAGGTACATGGATGAGACATGGCGCAAAGACGATTGGGAATGAATGAGGAGCACAGGATAAAAGACTTGATCACAGTTGTATGAACACACGAAGCATACCAAGTAGCAAGCGAAGGAGACACATTCACATGCATGAACCATGAAGTGATCACCAAGACCATTGAAGACTCCACGCACTCTACCATGCAGGTGTGAAGCTATGATACACCATGAGCACACTCATCACTCAAGAGCATAGCAGCTCGACATGAACAACATAAACAACATGTGCATACCAACAGTGTCATGTCAATTTGTGTAAAGAGTCACCTCAGCCACATCACTACTTTGGGTCATAACTATGTAATGAATGTAATGTAATGTGGAACTACAAGAGATCCATGGATGAAGTTAAAGAGTCATGTAAGTCGAAGAGTCATGTAAGTTGAATAGTCATGAGGGAAGTTGAAGAGTCACAAGGGCCAGCTTCACCCTTGGCTATATATACCCCTCATTTGTACATGCAAAGGACTTTTTACCTTGGCTCCTCCCACATAGCCTTGGGATTCTGTAATATTTCTTTGAGGAGTGAGTAGTGGCTCCAGTGCACTGCAATCGAGGTTAGTGATGTATGGTGTATGAATGTGTCTTGGAACTTTCACTTAATTCAGAAGCCTATTAACGAGCCATCATGTTTTCACACATCTATTGTATTCATTTGTAAGACTATTCTTTGGATGCTTGTAATGCATGTTGCTTTAACTTATACTAAGATAGTTGAACTATTTTGGTTTTTTTAGTGCATATGTAGTTGGAAATGTGTTGTATCAGTTTTTTTTGTTCTCTTGCCCATGTGGACTACTCCGTCAGACGCTCAAGACATTCATTCTTGTAAACTTGTTATAACAACCATCACACTCATGTGGAATACTCCTTTATGTTTTTTAAGTGCTACCTATTCACCTTTGTGTTTGTGACTGCCGCATCCAAGTAGACTACTTCACCAGAAGCAGTGTAGATCATGTTGTGTTGTGTGTCTATAAAAGTGTTGGGACTATTCCCTTTCAACTTGAGACTGACTCTCACCCTTGTTATAGATCCATTTGGGAACATCACTCCCATCATTTAGATCAGTACATCAAACCCTAATTCAGTTGCTACATGCCCTAGACAAGTCATCACTTTGAATGACTCTTTCCCTGAGAGTTTCTTGGCCTGAAGCCCGCCATAAATGCCTCCTTAAGGGACCAACACATCCTTGGTTAGGGGTAAGTGCTTCAGTTCAGGTAGGCACATGTCAGGGAGCTTTGTAGAGCACTTAGGCCCACTTTGACTTGTGCTGGTTGAGATTGAGCGAAATCATCATAGGATTATGGGAATATTCTTATCTTCTGGAGCCATCTAGAAGATTCCCACACTTATCATCTCCTATGAGCTTGAAATGGGATAGGGAACAAGTTAAGTAACCTCCTATCATCTCATCCCTTCCTCCATGGATACTAACTCTAAGTTTGGAATACCATTCAATATCCTCATTTATGACCAAACCTCCTCCATTTTCCTATAAATTGAGCACTCATCTAATTGATCATGGGCTATAATTTGAGAATTTGTAAGGAGATACTATTAGTGTAAGGTGTGAAATTGTAAGTAACTATTCTTATGTTGCTAGACTATTGTGCTTTTGATGTGATGTTGGCTAGAACCCAATCTAGAAGAGTGACAATGGATTAGACTTCATGGTTGTAATTCTTCCTTCTACTTAATAAAGTTGTTTACAACTTTTCCCATATTCCTGTTTTTATGTATGCTGATTATATGTGTAAATGCTTTCAATTCAATTTTCTTATAGTAGATAGATCTCTTGCTTTGATTCGTTTTTGTCCTCTGTTTATGATTGTAGGTACTTGTTGAGCGGATTAAGTTTGAGAATGAGTGATGGGAGCCATAAAAAGGAACAAAGGGAAAGAAAAAGATAACAAGTAGGTCCCTTGTCTTATTTATCTTCTATAGAAAAAGGTTAAGTGCTTTAAATTTGTGGTTCTAGGCATAGCTACCCACCTAGGAAAATTGTGTTTATCTGTAGATGAAAAATTCCAGATAACAAATTGGCGACTCCATTGTGGAATGATCATCCTTCCGAGTAGTTTACCTTCATCCTAGTACACCCTAGTAGACTTTAATTTCCTCCATTGATCTTGTTTCAACCCTTTTTGAAGTATTTTTTGGTAAAAATTGTGCTTGCAAGCCCCTATGATGGCCTCTCTAGCACCAACATAGGTCTGTTCAAGAGAAAGAGTACTACAAAGCACCCTTGGCTTTGAGGACAGTGCTCTAAAGTGCACTGTCTCCCATTCAAGGCTGTGCTGATCCTCCTTAGGTAAAAAATCCCTCTTTTGACTTGATTTTTCCCAAATTTCCTTATGTTTCTTCTTGCTGAAAGACCAATGATGCTTGTCTCTATGAAATCAATTTATGTTTCCTTTGCTAACCCTACTTTGGACCTGATTTTTTAATGTTTATTAAATGATTTCTTTATCACTATCAATTCATTGTCAAATTTAGTCTATAGTTGATTAATCTTTTTTCAAAAGAAAGTGACGTAAAAGTATTCATTTCTTTTGAAACGAAACTATCTTAAAGTCTTCGTTCTTTCAAAAAGATTGATTAATTGTATGTGCATTAGTTTCCTTTTGTTCATCACAACATTAAGGGAATTGAAAAAAAAAAACTTGCACTGTGCATTGGAAGAGTTTGTGTGTGCTCATAGGAATAGTTCAGGGAAATTGCACTAGATGTGCTCTTTGTTATTTGATTAAAAGAATTTGATTTCTCTATCTGTACTAGCTAAGGTTTTCATTGTTCAAATTGAATGGAAAGAATGCTTATAATGTTAGTTTCATTCTAGGAATTTCAAATAAATCATGTGGTGAACCTTGAAAGGCAAATTTTTAATCAAGATCAACTTAAAATTAATGTCAATTAACGTAATGGAGCATTGTCACCTAAAGCAAAACATTTAGAGGTTCTAGGCTAGATATGTGTTCCATTCCAAGTTTGATACCTCATTCCACGTACATGAGTATATCGTAGCTCATCCATGTACCTTCCGGTATATAGGGTGGTGTTACAGTATGTAAACTATAAATGAATGCTCTCGCTGTGTGGTTTTTCATTAGACAACACTAATACGTATTGGGCCTCCATGTACTTTCAGATATATATGGGAGGACAACACTAGGTTGCTATCCGTCCTTAGGTAACTGAGTTGATTGCCTTGTACACTGTGATACACCGAACACAACATTCAGGGAGATTGCCTGCCCATACTTCTCAATTTGTCGGGAGGTATTCTGCAGTTCACAGTTGGTTGGTAAACCTTTTTACCTAGCTTACCCCTTTTTGTTGATTTATTTTTTGTAATAAAATCAATCAGTAATCATGGAGGAAAATCAACCCTTACCCCGTTGTTCCAGGAGAGCAGTGAGTAAACCGCCTTTACCGCCTGAAGCTACACCTATTCCATCAAAGCGGTCTGATTTGACTGGATCCAATACTTCATAAACTTTTGGTTCTTCATCTGAATTAGTAGAAACACCTATACCGATAAGTGTTGTGACCACAGTTACTTCTACAGTTATTGGTACATCTGTTACTGAAGTGGAATCTCCACAATTACCTAAGGAAACTAGAACTAAATCTAGTGAAATGGTAACCCAAGTTATTCAACAACAAGTTGATTCTCAATCTGAAGTTGTTCAACAAGAAATTACTTCTAAACCTGAATTTGTTCATTTAGACGTTGATCCTGAACCTATCATTGTTCAATCAAAAGTTACTTTTGAACCAAAAGTTTTTCTAGAAGCCCAACCTGAACTTGTTCTTTTACTAGAACACTTGGATTTGGAGGTTGAACAATCAGAAGTTGTTACCATACCGAAAGAAGATCGGTCGATACATCCTCAGAAATCTGTAACTATTGAGACTTCCTCTTCACCTCAGGAACAAATATTGGAGATCTATTATGGACCTGACGGTGAAATTCTTCCACCTAGTTTGATTTCGATAGAAGAGGAACCTGAGGTAGAATCGCCCATAAATCAATTCCATTTTGGAACTAGAGTGTATTTGTATCCTTGTACTCCTCATTTTAATGCTCCTTTTGATCTTGATTACTTTCAAACACCTGTTGATTTGTTAGGAAATTTATTTGGACATTTGACTATGGTAGAGTCAACATTCCAGACCATACCATTTGTTACAGCTATGGAAGAATCTTTTTTTGCAACCTCTTCTATGTTTATTATGAAGTCACACTTGTATGGTGTTCCGTTCATCCCATCGAGTTACCAATCTTTATCGGGAACCCACTTAGGTGTTGCTTCTAACCCTTGGTCTTCACCAATGTCCTCTACTGGAATTTTATCTGGTTCTTCATTAATGGATACCGAACAGCTAGACCCATCAAGTTCATATCAAGATGATTCATCTAGTTACCATCCTATGTATTTGCTTTACATTGGACTGTCCCCATACAGAGAAAAATATGCACACTCTCCTTATCCTCCATTTTCTAGGGGGCAAACATATGTTGGTATGTCATTGTCTTTAGGTCAGCCTAGAATGACTGTCTGTTAGTGGAAACCAATGATGCCCGTTCAACCTAGGCTTTTGTATCTATCACAACCTATGCAATCTATTTCATCCATATCTACAATGCCTATTTTTAGAGCTTTACCGTAGTCACAAGCTCATATTATTGTATCTCAACCTGTGCAAGCTGGACCTTCAACCTTAGTCCCCCATGTTTCAGGTTTACAGATTCAACCTTCTTAGACAGTTTTACAACAACCACTTGTGCCTAGAGTCCAACAACCTTAGGCTGGTTTAACTTTTACTGGAATGACTTAGACTTACACTGGTTTAGTTTATTCACAACCTAGTAATGCTTACATTGGTGAGAAGCAACCATTAAATGAGCAACCGTTGTATCAACAACAACAACAACAATTACTTCAATAGCCTTGGCAGCCCCAATATCAACAACAACAATTCTAGCAATACCAACCTTAACCTGGACTTGGTCAACAAGCCTATGCTGGGTTTGGTCAACAACAAGTTTACCCAAGTCCTAGTCAACAAGCCTATGTTGGGTTTGGACAATAGCAAATGTATCCTGGTGCTAAAAAACAACCTTACGTCAGATTTTCTTAGTAAACTTTCCCTTATCAAGGCTACCAGGAGAAAATGCCTTATGCTGGTATCCAAAGGCCTATTTCCTAAGCAATCCCATCTTGCCCTGGATATGCTCAACCTGACCTCAATAGATAGTTTCCTTTCGTTGCAATAGTTGAATTACCAGATCTAAACCGGCTCACCAATGACCCAATTCTTTATGCACCTTGGTGGTCAGTGATTCCTCATAAATTACCTTCTGATATTCCAAAATTCAATGGAAACCCTAGAGAAGAACCATCCAACCATGTCATGACTTTTCATTTATGGTGTTTATCAAATTCCTTGAATGATGATTCTGTTAGAATAGGTCTTTTCCAAATAATGCTCACTGGTCCAATTGCGAAGTGGTACATTGATTTTCCATGAGGTTCTTTTGATAACTTTACTACCTTAGCTACCATATTTTTAACCCACTTCCAGTTACCCATATAATATGAAATTGGAACAGAACTATTAACTGACTTTGAATAGACTACCACTACTCATATCTCTGATCATATTCATGAGTGGCGTCGTCGTCGTCGTCGAATGGTTAAAACTTATCTTACTGACCAGCTCTTAGCTGAGTGGTTTATAAAATCCTTGCTGCCATCTATCACCGAGGATGTGGTGAAAGGTGGAGTTGTCAGAGAAGAGGAAGTAATTGCTCATGCCTAATATTTTGACTTGATTTATACATAGTCTAGCATGGTCTATGGCAAGATCCTGAATGCACCTCGACTAGCTTTCACTCTTCCTCCACCACCATCGAGTAAGGAATCTCATGCTAGTGATGGTGTGATTAGTTCTTCAAGCACACAATGGCAGGTAGACCATTTGGTCAAACACTTTCCATTTCCAATCAAACTACAAATGCACCTGATACCACTCTTGCTTCAGAAATCAATGTCGTGTCATCTAACAAAGGAAAGAATGAAAAGCAACCAGGAAGTAAGAAGAAGGGGAAAAACAAGAAGAAACAAAATAATTCCCCTAAAGAGAAATCATTTGATTCCTCTCCTTTAGCTAGGAAACCTCGTTATCCATGTTTGATCTGTAATGATGAGAATTTTATGCAAGATTTTCCTCACCGCTTCGAATTCTCAAAGCTTCTGAGGACTTCTGATACATTCACAGTATTGACTGATCCTTTTCCAAAACTGGAGAGAAATATGGTTGCTACAAATCATGCTTCCACTTCCCAAGTGCTTATGTTATCCGCCTCTAAGCCTAAAATTGAAGTTTTGGTGTCAACACGAAGTAAAGATAATGGAAATCAATTGTTGTCTTTGAATAACCAAGCGGATTGACCCAATTATTTGACTTCGACTTCGTCTAATCCTATTCCAACACCTATTGCACCTAAGCTAACAGTAAAACCACCTAAGGGAGTTGTACATAAATCAGCATTTAACCCTTGAGCTCGAGTTGCACAAAATTATAACATAGTAGAAGATTTGGCTTAGTCATCTTTTGTTATGTCGACATTGAGGTGCTTCAAAATTGTCCCTACCAAAAGCAGGTTTTGTTGTCAGTAATCGATGGAATCGATCCAACTGATTCCAATCATGTGGTTTTCAACCATGCGGGTTATACGCCACAGTTACCAGCACAATTAGTGTTCTTGATTCAAGTAAATGCCTTGAATAACCTTATTCACTGAACAATTATTGACGAGGGATCATCTACTTGTAGTATGTCTATGAATCGCTGGAAAACACTTGGCTCACTGCATTTGTCACGTTCACCAAAAACATTAAAATATTTTGACGATCGCACATATACGCCTTGTGGAATATTGAGTAATATGCAAATCAAACTAGGAGGCAAAATAATAACTGTTGAAGTTGAGGTTGTTGACAAACCCCTTCATTACAATATTTTGCTAAGAAGACCGTGGGTTTATTCTATGGCTATTATGGTTTCTATGTATTTTCATATGATTGCATTCCCTCATAAGGGTGGAATCACAGTTATTGACCAACTTGCCTTCTTCGCCTCTAGTTCACAAGCTACTGGAAGCATTCCATTAGTACGCAGACCCCCGCTATCTCTTCAAAACATTGGTGTAGGTCTTTTCAAGGATCCTTCCATAATGGGTACTTTTTCACTACCATCACCATCAAACTTGGCAGAAGTGGCAAAAGTTGAGGCTTGAAACATGATATCTTTAACTTCATCTACTGAAGGAAGATTACACATAGTTATGAAGTTGATAGTAATATTGAAATCATGCCACTAAGCCCTATTGAGCTTGCATACCAATCAATCTTTTTGGCTTGTGTGAGCAAACCCAAATCCATCTTCACCAATTGATTGGGTAGATTGTTCATTAGAATATGGTACTTCCTCCGACCTTTTTTCACGTATATTTTCTACTGATGAAGGAATCGTCCAATCAATGGTGACAAAAGAAGAACAATGGGAATATTATCATCATCGTTCCCATCTTCTAGATCACATATAATATTTTTCAAGTGAACTTAATCACCCTTTAGTTGTTGATTTCCTTTTGAATTTTGTTTTCATAGATACAGTATATTCCGAGCGAAACCTGTCAAATATCAAAGAAACAATTTCTATCAATATTTCTACCAAACCTAACATTGTAGAACACATTCATTTTGGCAAATCTTGTTCTCCATCAAAACTTGATATTTACCATGCTCTCATGAATCCCGAGATATATTTGCATGGTCATATGAGGAGATACCAGGAATTGACACTAGTATCAAAATGTATCCTGATGTCAAACCAATGCGATAGTGCCTCCATCTTGTTCATTGAAAGAAGGCTACTGCAATTAAAATAGAAGTTGAAAAAATTTTGCATGCTGGTTTCATTTGCCCTGTTCCTCTTACTGATTGGCTTTCAAATATTGTTCCTATCATGAAGAAACAAGGGACAATACGAGTGTGCATCGATTATAGGGATGTTAATCAGCCTTGTCCAAAAGATAATTATCCCACTCCCATTATCGACCAGATTATTGACAAATGCGCCAGATGTGAAATTTTCTCATTTATAGATGGTTTTTCCAGCTATAATCAAATCAATATCCGCCCAGAGGACCAATCTAAAACTACTTTTAATTGTCCATGGGGCACATTTGATTACAGGAAACTCCCTTTTGGTTTGAAGAATGTAGGGGAAACTTTTCAAAGGGTAATGAATTATGCCATCCATGACATCAAACATATTTTTCAACCATACCTTGATGATTTACCTTCACTTTCACGAAAGTAGACTGATAACCCGTAGCATTTGAGAGCTACATTTTTACGGTGCCGACACTACAAAATATGACTCAATCCACACAAATGTGTGTTTTGTGTTGGTTCTGGTCATTTGCTTGGATTCGTAGTGTCTAAGGAATTTTACTCAATCCACTTAAGGTTCAGGCAATTCTTGACTTTCCTCCACCTTCAAATCTACTTCAATTACAAAGACTCCAAGGGAAGGCTAACCTTCTATGGAGGTTCATTCCTGATTTCACTAAAATGGATAAAGGATTTACTCATCTATTGAAAAGGGGACACCCTTCCATTGGGATCAGGTTGCGCAAGCTTCCTTTGATGCTCTTAAAAATACCTTGATTAGAGCATCATTAATGCATTCCCCAAATTATCAAAACAACTCCTATATCTCATCGTTGCAGATACAACCATTGGCATGGTTTTAGTCCAAGAGGAAGATGGGATTGAATATCTGAAATATTATTTGAGCCGCAATCTCAATGATATAGAAGTTAAGTACTCTTATGTAGAAAAGTTAGCTCTGACTGCTATTCAAGTTGTACAAATATTTCACCATTATATCCTGGTCTGGAAGACCACTGTCATTTCAGATTGCAACCCTATGACATATATTTTTTCACGTCAATTTTTGGGGGACGAATACTCAAAATGGATCGTCATTTTGTAGGAATTTTATTTCGAGTTCATCAAATCCAAATCAAAGAAATATCTAGTTTTCGTCAAGCTTCTTTGCGACCTTCCCTTGAATACCATTGATTCAACATCAGAACCATCAATTTTGGATGAGTCTCTGTTCCTGATTTCATCATCTAACCCATGGTATGGAGATATACTAATTTATCTCCAGACCCAAACGCTTGATACCTCTTGCTCATAATAGAGACATATCTAATACTAAGCCAAAGATTATTTGATCGTTGGTGATACACTTTACCATCGTGGTATCGATACAACTTCATGAAGGTGCCTCACTCATGAGGAAGCCAAGAAAGTTTTTATTATTTTCATTCAGGGGTTTGTGGTGGACACTTATTTGGTTATGCTACCACACAGATAATTCTCCGTGTTGGTTACTTCTAGCCTACCATATTCAAAGATTGCATAATTTCTGTCAAAAGCTATCATGCATACCAGATTTATGACCATAAAGCTAGATTACCACCTGCATCGTTGCATCCTATCATTTCCATTGGACCATTCACCAAATGGGGCATTGACTTCATGACATGTAACCCCACCTTGGCTGAGGGGCATGGGTACATTATAGTCATCATTGACTATTTCACAAAATGGGCCGAGGTGATGCCAACATTAAATAATAGTGGAGAGACGGCTGCACTTTTCTTTTTCAACCACGTGGTTGCTCAGTTTGGTGTACTAGAGGTGACAGTTACAAATCATGGGTCATATTTTCACAATCACATGATGATTGAGTTAACTGTGAAGTTAGGACTTTTGCATGATAGTTGTACTCCTTATTATCTGCAAGCTAATGGACAAGTTGAGGCCATCAACAAAGTCTCGAAGTGAATGATTCAAAGAATGATATGGGTTCATAAATGAAAATGGCATTTAATCCTATACTCTGCCTTGTAGGCATATCAAACCTCGGTTAGAAATGCAACTAGATTCACACCCTTTCAATTGGTGTATGGTCTGGAGGCAATCTTGCTGACACAATGTGAAATTTCATCTCTCAAATTCATGATTAACCTGTTACCCGACACTTCTAATGAAGAAGTGTGTTTCTTAGAACTGATCCATCTAGATGAAACCTGTCATGAAGTTGCATTAGCTAACGAAGCACATAAGAAATGAATCAAGGTGCAATATGGAAGAAATGTTAAGCCTCACATTTTCTCAAAAGGAGACCTAGTCTTGCTTTATGATCAAGAAGTTGATAAACTAGGAGTAGGAAAATTTGAACCATTATGGATGGGTCCTTACATTCTCAAGTGTGTTTTGGAAAAGGGTGCCTACTAGTTGGTGGATTATGATAGAATTACATTGTCACATCCCCTAAACTGGTTGTATGTCAAACATTACTATGCTTAATTGTGTGTAGTAAAATCACTGTATATACACTTTAATTACATGTGTGTGTGTGTGAGTGTGTCGTTTATCATTTTTATGTGGTTAAGTAATCTGCTTTTCATTTGTTGTAGATGTTGGAATATTTGGAACCATTTGTTAGGTACGTTGATGGTGCTAGTCATACTATTCAAAACCTATCTTCTACAGCATCGGCGATTTTCACTCCAAGTGGTGATTTAGTGAGTTTTCAAGGGATTTGTATCAGTCCTTCTACAAACAATATCACTAAGTAAAGTGCATTGATCAAACTTCTCTCTGATGGCATTTCACTTGGCATTCGCCGAATCATCGTTAGGTTGGACTCACAACTTATCGTACTACAACTAACAAACCTTTATACCATCCAAAACCCAAGAATTCTTTGTATGTTCCTTAGAGTTTTTATTTTGCAAAGACGTTCTGAGTACATTCAATATCAACATATTTCCAAAAACTTTAACACATTAACTGATTCATTAGTGAACTATGTGTTAAACAGACATTTGCAACACATGTAAAAGTAAATTTTCAATTCACATCATTTGTTGAATAGGATTGCACATAACCATATATAAAAACTCTGAAAGTAAAATAGATAGATGTTTTAAAATTTTTTACAAAGTTTGTGTCCAAGACATGTTTGGTAATATAACCTAAAAAATCAAAATGCATGCAAAAATCATCCTAAGTAGACCTAGTGATGTTCATGATAACAGGTCACAACCTAAGCTGTCATGCACAAGAGTTGCATCCAATGGCCAGGAACACCAATAGTATGGAGCTTCAGCCTCATAGGTAACTCCTCGATATGGACATTCGAAATACCGAGGGTTAATCCCTCTACATGATCCTGCAACTCTGCCAGTGTCTCGGCCAAATCCAAATCATGGAGAACTGCTCTCTCAACATTTCTCCTCGCTAGTCCACCTACCTCCTATTGGTGTCTCATAGGTCAAACAACACCAATGTCTACATGAATGAGAATGATTTTAGTTTAGTGTTAGAAACATCAAAACACAAAAACATGTAGAAACTTAAAAAAAAAATGGTCAATTTTTTTTACCTATAGCACCCAATTAAGCGCCCATTAGTAAACTCAACTTTGGATATCCACGAAAATCCATCCCTATGTATGGATTCTCCTTTCTGACAATGTGTTGTCAATCTAGCCAACTAAAGAATGTAGTAGAAAATGTAATAAATGACTGACTAACATGTCTAGCTATCAATTCGACCCACCTATGCATCTGTAGATCTCTAGGACCAGCTACACCCAGTGTTACATGCTGAGGTTGCATCAATGGAATTCTCTCAAAGGTAAAAGCAATTAAGAGCGATCCATATCTAAAATTCTTGGTATTACCTCTCTTTACCTTTGTCAGCTACTCTTTCAGTGAAGAAAGAATTTCCTGGCACCAGTGGAATAAAGTTGGCTCAAGATACTCAAGTGCATACTGCATGTATGATTTGTTCTCTAGATGAAGTGTCACAGCGTCTACCAACTTTATGATGGTGAAAAGGATTGTTATCAAGGGAAAATCATGAATATCTTTGATGATTATCTTTCTGTCCTTGCTAGGCTGTGTACCTGGCTGAAAAAATTGTTGAACATAGTCCCTCACTAATTCCCCTCCATGTGAAGAACTTGAAAGAGATATGGGGGCACCACGTCTCGACAACCTTGTAAGAAAGTAAACATCATCGATCATAATAGGGGCCACTTTGTCCCTTATGTGAAAATCCTGATTCGTCGGATCCCATGCATGAACTAGGAACTGCAATAGTTCTAGTTGTTGCCTCATTCCAGATAACCTGAAGTATTTGAGCAACCCATAGATTTTGAGGGCCTCAACTGTACCCAGATTATTTAGGGCAACCATGTCTTGCTATTCATGCTCTCTTTCTTGCCATGTAATATACATTATGATCTAATGAAATCTTGAAATAAAACCATATGCTTAGTTAGGATTATTTTCATGCAAAAAACTAGACATATTTTGGGCCAAACAGGTGAAACAACTTTGTGAAACTCGCTCAGCGTAGCTTAGGAAAGGAGATAGTGTGCTGTAGTGCAACTAGCCTTCTGTGTAGGTGCTCCACAGTGTAGTTTTTGATATGGAAGCCTCTGCTGATCCCAGGGCAAAATATTCTAACCCCATGGGCCCTAAAAACCCGAAAAACTTGCATGAAATTGTAAAAGAATGATATGAAAAGAAAGAGGAGGGGTAGATCTCCTACCTAATCTAGATGACACGAGAAATGGTCCACAGATTCTCTCATAATCAACTGTTGAAGATCGAGGTAAAAAATAGGGTCAGAGCAGAAAGTAAATGGTAAATATCAAATGGTGAAAATAACATGGTCAGTTCTTATTTTATGTTTATTTCATGATCATTTAATGAGTAAATGTTAGTATTTACCTATTTTTACCAATGAAACAAGTATGTTTAATCTGTTTAGTGTTTCTTTGGATAGATTTACAACTGACTTGTAGAATTTGACGTGCACGATCATGAATTGTACTTTGATCACAAAGCATAATTTTATCTCTTTTTTTGAGCTCTGTTAAACATCGAAAAAGGAACCCCCTTGGAGTCCTCTTTAATCTCTTTTTGAACTCTCAAAAAGTGAAAAGATTGCTAAGCACTTGTCCTTTTCAGCTTGTTAATGGATTGGAAATGACATCTACTCAGTATAAGTTTAACCCTTTTCCAAACTAAGATAGATTATTTACGAAAAAGGAATACGTTGATAAAACATGGTTAATAGGTTCTCTCTTGTATTTTTTATGCTTTTTTAGACTTGAGATACAAATACACAAAAAAGAACCTGTGGAGTTTTCTTTTTTTCCCTTTTCAAACTCTCCAAATGTGAAAAGGACCGAGTTATCATTGTCGTTAGACTTGTTAAAACATCAGATAGTGACAAACTTGTTCATCATGACAAGATTGAGTTTCACCTTCGCTAGACTCATTAAAACATCACATAGCGATGGATTCACCCGAAGGGTGGAAATATATAACAAGAATATGTTATCCTCCTCAAGATTGATAAAAATAAAGAGGTACTAGTCAGCAATGACTAGGGAAAATGGGAAAAGGGGTAAACCACTTTATGGCAGCAGGTCGCTCTTGAACATGGCACTTGCACTTCATCACTGTGACTACATGCGTTGGGTTATCTGCTTGATGGTCATCATACCTTTGTCTATCGCACCATCCATTACATTGTTTTTGGGCTAATGCTGCCAATTCATTTCGTGTCGCTGAAATGTTCAAGTGAAGTCACTCAGTTAAAATTCATCCTTTGCAATACTCGTAAACCTTCATTTTCATGACTGCCATTCTTGAACCTTGTGTCATTAGTCACATTCTGTCTCCCAAAATCATTACACTCGTTTCGTGTTGTTGATGTGGGATACATCAAGACCCTCCTATGATGAGTCACTTCTTGTCGACATCAGTACGTTATCCAAGAAGTTGACTTAGAAACACCCTTTCAGTACCTTTAGGCTTGCATACATCAATGGCAAGTTTCTCACTTCCGGTGATAGGTTGACATCACTAGCCTTTGACCAAAAGACTTTGTATCGTGTTCGACATCAAAACATTCGTTCACACCAGGAAAAATGTATTGCAGTACCTTGAGGATCATTATCATTATCGGTGATTTATCTCGCATCCCTTAACGACTTACATCATTAGCTAGAAATGAGATGGTGTCTTCCCATGTTTGAATTTAGATCACATATTCATATGGTTAGACTTGTACTTGAGTGAAATATTGAATGAGATAGAAGACCCTAGATCTAGTTTCATCCATCTGTGCTGCAATTTTAGGAAAGTACCAAGTCATCCATACAATGGCTTTACACTGATGGTCATCCCATCACGGGTCTATATCTATAGACTACTATCTATGTACTTGTAATGAAAGTTTACATGCTAAGCATAGGAATGCCTTCCCTCAGAAATTCATGGGAAAGAATAAAAAAAATGATGATATTATGTATTGTAATCGATGTAGGTCACCATCCACTTCGGAATCTCCTCATCACATTGTAAAACATATCACTCGACATTAACATTTTTGACTTCATGCTTTAGGGGGCAGCTGTTACAGATCCATTTGTGTACATCACTTCCATCATTCAGATTAGTACCATTAGGGCTCATCAAACCCTAATTCAGTTGCTACATGCCCTAGACAAGTCATCACTTTGAATGCCTCTTTCCCTGAGAGTTTCTTGGCCTGAAGCCCTCCAGAAATGCCTCCTTGAGGGACTAGCATAGCTTTGGTCAGGGATAAGTGCACTTCAGTGTAGGTAGGCCCATGTCAGGGTGCTTTCCAAAGCACTTAGGCCCACTTTGACCTACATTTGGCGAGATTGAGCGAAATAATAATAGTGTTCTAGGAATATTCTTATCTTTTGGATCCATCTAGAATATTTCCACACTTATCATCTCCTATGAGCTCAAAATTGGATAGGGAATGATTTAATTAACGTCATATCCTCTCATCCCATCCTCCATGGAAACTAACTCTAAGTTTGGAAGGCCATTCAATACCCTCAGTTATGACCAAACCTCCTCCATTTTCCTATAAATTGAGCACTCATCTAAGTGATCACGGGCTGGACTTTGAGAATTTGTAAGGAGATATTGTTGGTGTGAGGTTTGATATTGTAAGTAAGTATTGTAATGCTACTAGAGTGTTGTGCTTTTGTTGTGATGTTGGTTGGAACTCAAGCTGCAAGAGTGAAAATGGATCAGACTTCATGGTTGTAATTATTCCTTCTACTTAATAAAGTTGTTTACACCTTTTCCCATATTCCTGTCTTTATGTATGATGGTTATATGCGTAAATTCTTTCGATTCCATTTGCTTATAGTAGATAGATATCTTGCTTTGATTGGTTTTTATCCTCTATTTATGATTGCAAGTACTTGTTGAGTAGATTAAGGTCTAGAAGAAGTGATGGGAGCCATATAAAGGAGACAAAGGGAAAGAAAAATATAACAAGTAGGTCCCTTGTCTTATTTATCTTCTATAGAAAAAGGTTAAGCACTTTAAATCTCTTGTTCAAGGTGTAGCTACACACCTAGGGAAATTGTGTTTATACGTAGATGCAAAATTCCACATAACAACCCTCTCCCTCTACAGTGAAATAACATAGACACAAGTTACACTATGCACTCACCAGGCACATGAACCTCATTTTTTGAAGACGAAGTATACCACTCTCAGGTGCTAACAAGCAAGAGATAATACATATCATTAAAATAATGGAAACCATTCCATCATACCAGATGGGACTCCTACACCAAATGGTGTGAGGTCTACTTGGGACTTCATACCGGGGAGATCCCGTGAATGTTGGTGGGTCCAGCACCATCAACATTTCTTATGCTAGAAGGAGAGATAGATGACAAGCTGAGTCCTCATAATGTGTTTCGAATCTTCACATACTTATCATGACTAACCATAGAATTTGTCTTCTGGAGTGTATGTCTTATGGAAACGACTTTGAAATATCAGAAGAGCTTTGGAATTACTTGTCACATATTACATATGATGGTGAAGGCAAAGAATCCATGCTTAGACATGCAGTTGGTATCATAGGCTCCTGTGAAAGGTATGAAATCCATGAATATTACATGCCGTGTGCATTGTTCCCATACACGGTTCAAGGGCACCCACTGCTATGGTCTGCCATGCTATCCGAAAAATACATTCACTCTTTCCATCATTTATTTGTAGAGATAACTTGTGCTTTCAATCATTTTTACTATAAAGCACTCAATAAAGAAGTTTTGTAATTATGGAAAGCACCTGATGAATCTGTTGCGAAATTTCACACACACTTTTGTAATTTTGCGTACTGATTTCCTAAAGATGAAATTTATTGGGAACTCCTCAATGGAAGATTTAGCTATCTTCTTTACATCTCCAAAAATCCACAATTATTGGAATCATTTGAACCCCTCCAAGCATATCTTGGTGTTAGAGCTGCCAAATCTAATACAGACAAGGTCGCTATCACAAGTTATTGTCCATCGTCTTCTCATCAAACAACTCTAGCTCTGCAGTGCAAGCTCAGAGAAGGTGTGCATACACTTGTTGAGCTATCACATCCTCCCACCCCACCTTCTCTCATTGTCTGTGCAGATTTTTCTTGCATGCGTGCTGGTTGTCATGTGGATTTGTTCCCTCAACCTCCATCCTAGCATTCCATTGATCCTATGGATTGTATTGTCTTCTATTCTTATGTTCTAGACTCCACACTTGTTATGAACGAGGATCAAGTTGTCGACAGAGTTGGTCTTGGGCAACCAACATATGCTATCATTCATGATGAGTGTGTGTAGGAATATGAAGAAGAACCTATGGTGAAGGATGACTCCCTTCCATCCCTACCTCATCCACTATATCTTGACATCTCTTGTGATTTTGCCACTTTCGATTTTCCTTGTGAAAACTCATCTCCAAATGATTCTACATCTGATCATTCACGAGACACACTGAATGTCAGCCTGTCATTACATTGTAGAGAGGATACATCTTCCTCTAAAAATCCATCCCATATGTCATCTATCATTTCTGAAAACAAATAGGGTGAGCATCCTTGTTTCTCATCTACCCCTTTCCATGATTCATCAAATCATGAGGATGTTGATGAACATCCCAAATTTTTTGATCATGGTTGTCGTGATCTCTATACTTCTTCATTTGGTCATGATAATGATTCACTTGTTGTTAATCTTTCTAAGCCACTGGTATTCAATGATCTATCTATTGACGAAGTGGAAACCTCATAGGTTTTTGAGGCACTTCAGCCTGAGCTAATGGTTATGTCAGGCCATTGCTGTCCTAAGGTTAGTTCCACTCCTTATTGAAAATCTGTGAAACACCCAAGGCTCCTCATCACTCATTTGTATGCACTGAAGATCAATCCAACACATAGATTTCGCTTTGTCCATAGGAATCACATGATCCCATCGCCTATGCATTAGTGGAATCATACACAGAAATAACACTTGCAAAGCATAAGTTTTCTCTCTTTCTCATGTTTTCTTGTCTATCACAGTCAAAAGGGTATGCATTCTTATCATCTACACGTAGTGTGTCACAACAACATGTTAAGTTCGCAGAATGTTTGTCTTGCACTTCCACTCTTTTCTTTTTTGTGGACGTGTTTAAACTCAGAGTGTGTTGGTATTAATTTTTAAATCTTTCTTGTTCACTAGTTTACATGTGTATATTTCTTGTTTGCCATGCCTTCGCCAACATGGGTCAGCCTATGCACTGGTGGTTGCATTGGAAATATCACTTCATGTGAGTAGGCCCATGCACAATTTAGCATAGGAGTAGGAGTAGTGTTTTCTTTCTTTCTTTTCTTTCCTTCATGGTTTTCATGTTTGATTTGATTTCTTACTTGATTTTTTTTTATTTCTTTCTAAGAAATTTCTTACTTGTTTTGATTCCTCTTTAATTCTGCATTTTTCTTTTTTCTTTCTTTGCTTTCTTTCACTTGTAGGTTAGCCTCTCATGAAACCGTGTTAGGATCTCAAGACAAGTCAGGGAAGTATAAGAGGACTTGTATAACTATAAGAATTTGGTTATCTATTTTGCTCCCTCTTTATGAAGAGCTTGTTGTTTTCAGTCGATGATGCCTTGATGGAAAATACATCTTGTTCAGAGTGCGTCTTGGTGAAAACACAATGCTTGCACTGTTAACTAGTACCGCCTACTCCTTTTGGTCGTTTGGGTTAACCCTTGTCAGATCAATCAAGAAGAGTAAGGTGAGGGGGAAAACCTTAAAAATAATGTCAGAGGTATATATAACATACTTCTGTCAAGGAACAACCTCTTCTCCTCTCAATAACTCGGGATCCCTCTTCTAGCTCTGAAATAAGTAAGTGCCTATACACAATTCTTTGAAAAAATGAAAAATGGATTAGTTGTAAGAAGACAAGGGCTTCCTATGTAGAGAGGTGATGTAATTAACTCTGTTTGGGTACTGACCAGGCTCACTGGAAGCAAAGTGATACTTGTGTTCCTGCGTGACTCTGTCGGGGTATTGTCTAGACCTGCTGGTAGTAGAACAACACCAGAGATGAAACTTGAAATTTGAAAGTTATATTACTTGTGCATCAATATACCCCTCATCCCCAATCAAAACAACTAAGTTAACTTGGCTTGGAATGTGTGTTGACTGATGAAGAGAATGGTAGGGACTACATCTTTCACACAAGCTAGTGCAGAATCCATATCGGTCAAAGAATCATACAATACTTCTGGAAGGGTTAGGCTCACTTTTCATGAAACAAGATCCATATAGAGAGCTAGAGTTCTACCAGTTTTTCACCAATGTTGTAGCAGCTACAACCACCCTCCAAAATTTTTTCTCGCATGCAAATTTCAAAGCCTACCTTGGATCTTGTGATCTATCATCCCTGGTAACTTGTCAGTAAGCTGATGATCTCAAGCTTTCCCTCCTTGATCTTAAGAGTTTTTCATGTTCTCATATTTATGCAGCATGTTTCATCTTTGTGCATAGGGATTGTTGTTTGTCATGCAAAGGGAACATTGTTTTTCTTCAAGGGAAAGCATGTGTGCATGAGTTGTCATCATCACATACACATGTTTCACACTCACTTCACACACTCTTGTCATGAAGGTTGTTGCATTAAGCATAGTATGTTTTATACATTCTGGATGGTATATGTTGCATCACTAATTGTTTGTGTGTGATGAAAGTCAATTCTTGTCGAGATTTACATATGTTTCACCCATCTCACACCTAGTCAATTTCCTAGCAACTTAGCCTCATTCAACTTACTGAAACTATGCACTTTTCTTATGCAACCATCAAGCTTCCTCCCTTGCCTGCTAAAACTCCGCAATGTGCAGAGATCCCAACATCACTTGGGATCCAAAATTGCACAATGTTTTCCTCTAGTGTCATTCCCCTAGACATAATCCACTATCATCAGAAACTATGCAATATTTCCTCTCACATGTCAAGGCTGCACTACGCTCAGAAATTCAACAGATGTATCCTCCCATGATCCCATCCCGCAGCAATGTCATGGGCCTCAAATTGTGCAGTGTTGTCCAAGCTGCCCTGTCTATCTTGCATTCAGAAAATGCATAGTTGGGCCACCTAGGGTTTCGTCCCAACAACAGTCACCTCCCACTGAAACTACGTTGATCTTTCTCTCAGTGACTATAGGAAAACGTGACATGATAAGATCACTCCCAAGCAGTTGAGGAGAAGGACCAAGAGAACGAGTGATTGAAAAGATTAGTACCACATGCAAACTTGGTCGGATGCATGATCATGTCGAGGCTAAGTATGGTAAGCAAAGAACACCTTTCTAAGTACACCTCCTAGTTGAGTTTCCAAGGCTGCTTTTGAATGTCGTATCATCATGTCTTTAGTAACATGCATGTGTGCAAACACAAAAAAAAAAAAAAAAAAATCATCTATTCCCTCTACATTTCTTGCTTCCTTTTCACTTGTTTGAACAACTATTGTCTTTGGCATGTTGATTTCCAAATCATGCTTCTAACCTTGTTTTGGTGTTATCGAAGGTTTGTCTTCATATGCATAAGTTGTTTCGACTATGTAAACACACGTCGCACTCCAAAAAAATGTTGTAATCACTGTCACACAAGTTTCATCACAGTTGTCCAAAGATCTATCCACAGTGTCGACTTGTCACTTTCACCACTAGACAGTCCCACAGTCAGTCAAACTGAGCATATGTTGTCTTGTGGTTTGAGGTGTCTTGTCGTCGAGTCATGTTAAATGTGTGTTTGCAAGGTCTTGTATACATGAGTTCACTCACTCACAAACTTAGCCTTTTTTCAAAAATATGTCGACCGGACCACCCTCCATCAGTTGGACCTCCACTGAGCTGCGTTGCGCAGTCCCATCCCTAAGTGACCAAGCATTATTGCCTAGAATTGCGCAAAGCTTGAGGTTTCCTTCTAGGTAGTCTACACTTTGAAATCATGGAATTAACCTGACTGACTGTCACCTTAAAAAATGCAAAAGTTTCCCAAGAATTCATCTCAATTTTCACTTCTTGAAAGCCTATCCATCAAGCCTCCCACTGGTCAACCAGAGAGTTAGACTTGGGTAGTGACCCAGGGCTACACTCATCCCATAGACTGCACATAAAATGTCAACCTACTTGCCTCCACTGATTGAAGAATTGTGCAGACATGATGGACATTGTTCACTTAAGGGTTCTTGATCCAAGTTCATAGTTAGTTGCACCGAAAAAAACCCTACACTACTTGCCCTTTCAACATCAATCCACGTAGTGCGGAATGAAGTCTCACCCGAAGCAGTATGGGGGGATGTTGGAACCAAGTTTTCGCATCCATATATTAGTGTGATATCATTTTATGACCTAGATCTACCTTCATGTAGATCTCTAAGCCCTTAAGGCTTAGCACTGTAATTTCTATCAATTGGCCCCTAGACCTTTGCAAAGGTCTACGATTGGCTTCTGCGGACCTTTAACAACTAAATTATCTACTTACGTGTTTCATAGACTATTCTTAGATCAGAATCCACACATACTTGCTTTAGTTCTTAATAAACTTAACATAAGGCATTATATTCTTCACATAATCACTTAACATTAGTTGTGTTCAGTTAATAAGATGGATTCAGTAAATTCACACAACAATACATCATTATTTCATGAAGATATCATTCATTACATCATATATCACAATCATAAATAACAGAAGTACATAGATAAAACATAGGTATTTCTGCACCAACCTTCATTATTGGTCTTCAGTATAAGTTTACATACTCAATACTTCCTTGTGCACTTCGTTGTAAGGGTCTGTGCAATATGCTGCAGACATTACTCTAGGCCTCTGTGCACTAAGTTGCAGAGGCTTTTCCCCTTCTAAGACTTACTTTCCTACACTAACTCTCTAGAATCATTCTGTCGTACCCATAGACAAAAGACTTAGATCTACCTTAGACTCTCTAAGACACATCTATTTATACAATCCCATGGTCCATAGACCATGGGTAGATCTCAAGAACTCACTCAACTTTATATAAATGAGGGTAAAAACCCTTTTTAAGTTCTAACTAACTACACGCTCTGCATCCACAATTCACGTAAACTTTACATATTTTTATCATACTTTACATCAAAACTTGGGCTTTTTCCCAAAAACTTGTTAATCTAGGTTGTCATTGATGTCAATATGGCAGTGTTTGTGATGGAAAATTATTGTGACATGTGTGGTTGCCCATTGATGCCCATTGATCATAATACTGCTCATGGAGGATCCAAGGATTGAATACAGACATAATAGAACCGAGGAGGAAAGATATCAAAATCAATCAGAAGAGAAAGAGAAAGAGTAAAGAGGAGAAGCCATCATGAAGCCAAAAAGTGAGAGGAAGTGTTCATTGAAATCCATCTAAGAAGTAGGTTACAGATCAATAAAAGTAGGTTTTCGCATATGCCCAAGGGTAAGTGCTATAGGAAGAAAAATGTAAGAGCCATATCAGAGGAAGTAATAAACCATGGGAACCCTTTCGATAGTATATAATATTGGTATAAATTATATCGACAGTTCTATTTCATGCCACCACTCAAAACCTTTGATTGTGATATGTAATACGGACCTGATAGTTCCATTACATATGCCTTAATATGATATTGCATCTGCCACATCGCAAGTCTCCTCAAAGCCTTATCATGTTGAAACCCCAGATTGTGATATATAACACAGACTTGATAGCCCGATTACAATATGTATTAATATGACATCGCATCCGCCACATCGCAAGCCTCTTTAAAGCCTTGCCACATTGAAATCCACTGATTGCGATATGTACTGCGGACCTGATCATTTTATGGTAAGAACTCTATTGAAGTATCGCATCCACTGAATTGCAAGCTTTAAAGACTTATCATGTTGAAACCTTGATTGTGATAGTATGCATACTTGCTACACCATTATAATATGTCTTAAAGAAATATCGCATCTGTTGTATATCGCAAGTCTTGAAGAGATGTAACGATGGAAAATTGTTGATTGCGATAGAATTGTGGATCAGATGAATTTATTAACAATTTTTTAATATCACATCGCATTCGCTCATTCGGAAATAGGGGCATCGACAATATTATATCATGAAGCCAAAGAATTGCGATTGTGGGATTTTCATGAAGTTGCAATTGCGATTGAGGTAGTGACGTGGCATGTGGGATCTCCCTGTGGGAATAGCCTCTCTTATATATTGTTCGTGAATAATCAAGTCTATGGATGAAATACGCTTCAATATAATTTTAATATGAAAACTCATAAGTCAGCCTCTCCTCCCAATGAACGTGTCTTATGGTTATTGGTAAGACTCGTATAAATACAACATAAAACACTTCACTTCAAGCGGGTGAATCGAGCATCTATCACAGAGAAGAAGGACAGTTCACAACTTGTGAACATGAGGTAGTAGAAGAAAGGAACCCAAAGGTCAAGTAGAAGAAAGTGGAAGTCGAAGGTCGAGGGAGTGAAAAAGGAAGCCAAAGGTCGAGTGAATGAAAGTGGAAGCCAAAGGTCGAGCGAGCGAAGAAGGAAGTTGAAAGGTCCAGTAGAAGAAAAAGGAAGCCAAAGGTCAAACAAATGAAAGTGGAAGCCGAAGGTCGAGCGAGTGAAGAAGGAGGCCGGAAGGTCCACCAGAAGAATAAGGAAGCAGAAGGTTAAACATTCTATTGACCAGGTTATTTATTGAAAAGATCTGACCTATGTTTGACAGTGATTTAGATAACAGTTCAAAAGGACACTCTGTAGATCTATGAATATTATCTGAATATGAACAGGGTTGTTTTTTAATTGAATGCACATATGAAACCGTGAGAGTCACTCCTCTAAAGAAGTCACTCCTAAAGTAGTTAATCCTGAAGTCATCACTCTTGAAGCATTTACCGTGACAGTGAGAACAGAGGCTTGAAATAGAGAGTTGTTTTTTGTGCAGAGCTTAGTGCAGTTCATTGTAGACACATTGAAATTGTGTGAAGAATCTTGTAGATCATGATGGCTATTTGAAATCATCATGAGGTAACTTCACAGACTCTGTTTGGGAAATATGAAGAATTGTGAAGACTCCTTCATATGAAGATAGGTTGTCATTGATGTAGCAGTGAAACTGTAAATTGACAAAACATAGTGAAGAAGATTTTTAGGGAAGTATATTATAATCAAAACATTTCTTGACAAGATAGGGCCGGAGCCCTTGGGGTTGGTGCCTCAAAATTGGAAGGATTGGTGTCCTCAGATTTTTTGCTCCTAAATCCAAGGTTGGTTCCTTGACAGGATAGGGTTGGAGCCCTTGTGGTTGGTGCCTCAGAATTGGAAGGATTGTTGTTCTTAGAGTTGATGCTCCTAAACACAAGGTTGGTGCCTTCAGAAGGTAGGGTTGGTGTCCTAGAGGTTGGAGCCTCACAAAAGACCAAGTTGGTGCTTGGAAACAAGCTGGAGCCTTATATATATTGTACCTAATTTATTGTAAAGATTATATTAATAAAATAATTTATTCCTATTGTTCATTTTCTGCTCTAAATATAAATGATTTAATTGGTAAAAATAACAATATTGATTCACTCCCTCTCTTAGTATTTCCAACAATTGGTATCAGAGCTAGTACCTTCACTCAAATCCTAACAGCTTGAAGGTTGATTATGAGAACACAAATGGTGAAGCCAAGGAAGAAAGTCTCCAATCCTCCTAAAGATGTGTCTCCCTCAACCACCAAAATTGAAGTCAGTCAATTTGTGATGGCTCCATTGTTCAATGGGAACTTTGATATATGGGAGGCAAGAATGAGGAATTTCTTAAAGACTCAATGCATTGAAGTACGGGAATCAGTGATTACTGATAACATGATGAATGGAGAATCCAAGGAGTACAATGCAAAAGCGATGAAGGCAATCTTGAATGGGCTACCAGATTCTACAAAGAACAATTTAGGAAAATGTTCATCAACGAAGGGTATATGGGACAAACTTCATGATATTCACTCAAAAGGATCATTCACAATGATCTCTAGTTAAGAAAATCATGGAAAACAAGAAGAAAATCCAAAGCCCATTAAGGAAGCTGAAGATAATATTGGTGAAATAAAGGCTAAAGAAGACCTAGAAAATGAAGAGAATGAAAAAGACTTTGAAGAGCATCTCCTCACTAAGCTTATGGCTACCATGGAAGAGATTATCAATTTGAAAAACGAAAATGAGGAACTTAATAAGAAAGCACTAGCTAGTGACAAAGACCAAACAAGGAAGAATGTTGACCTTGTCAAGCTTCAAGTACAAGAAAGGGATGAAGAGCTTTCCAAGCTTAAGAAGGAATTTAATCAAAGAAAAAGAAAGCATCATGAAGAAGTGATATCAATGACAAATCAATTAGATAAAGCAAAGAAATGAGAAGATACCTTGTCAAGTCAACTTGAAAAAAGGCACAAGAGCTTGAACAGACTTGAAGAAGAGATTGGTCAGTACAAGGTAGAAGTCTCCTCTCTCAAATATCAACTACAAGAAGCAAGAAATTTAGCAGAAGGAGTTGAGAAGACAATGGAAGCATTGGCAACCATAGAAGAATGGGTTGATGAAGCGGAAAAGGAGGGAGACACTATGATTCGTCAACTAAAAGAAAACGATGGAGAAATCCTTAGATTAAAATTTGACATCAATCTTCTATAGGCCGAAACATGTAAAGCTACAAGGATCAAGGAAGAAATGGAGAGCAGTCTAGCTAAGGAAAATGAAGAAATCTTCAGAATGGAATCAGAAATCATCTCCCTTAAAATAAAATCAAATGAAGCAATACATATCAAGGAAGAGTTTGAGAAACAACTTGGTAACAAGAATAATGGTTATGAAATATTGGAAGAAGAGATTGTCTCCCATAGAAAAAAGGTTGAAGGGATGGAAAAATTCTTGAAAAACTCTCAAGCCTTAGATGAAATTATCAGCCATCAAAGATCTCCATTTGATAAATCAGGTCTCGGGTATGTAGGTGAATCCTCAAGCAAGAATTATAATGCTTAAAACAACAAGGATATGAGGAAGTCAGAAAGAAATATTGATGCTCCCAGTTTCAGCAAAGGTAAAGATAAGAGTCAAGGCAATAATGAAGGAAGTCATGTTCCAAGAAGAAATGCAGATGTTGTCAAGGATGCAAGAAGCAATAATTATCATCAAAGGATCTCAACACAGAAAGACTTCAGAAGTACATCAAGGAAATATCCATCTCCCAGGTACCAAATCTTATTTATTGGTTATTATGATGCTTATACAAACTTTGGACACATGAGAAAATATTGTAGGGCATATCAAGAAGATAAATATTATGGTCCCCGACAATCTTCGAGAAGCAATTTTGCAAGAAGAAGTCATGAATTCTTATTCATGAACAACATAGAATGCTTCAAGTGTCATAACATCAGTTATATGGCATGTGATTGTAACTTAACTTGGGCTCCTACACAAGCTAGAACCATGCCAGAGAATAAAGTCACACAAGTATGGAGAAGAAAGAAAATACAATCCAAAAATCTCCTGAATTCTCCAGTCAACAACACATGTTATTGAGTTGATGAATATATCCTTGATATTCTGAGTGTTTGATGATGGGATTCTACCAAAAGGAGACCATGCATACAGTTAGGGGGAGCTTCTGATTCTTGATCATTATTGTAGAAGCTATCCGTAAAAGGGTCCATATGAAATCCTTAATGAGCTATACTAACAATCATTCTTTGATAGATCATTTCTTAGGAACACTCCATTGAAGAACATGATCTCTTATCTATCCAATGGACTGTTGTTGAAGATGTTTTTCTACTTGATTACTAAGTAGAAATTGGAGCAGTAGAGAAGGCCATATAGTGCTAAATAAATGGGGTAAAGAACTATGTTGCTATTATTATAGAGGTTGAATCTCTCGACTCATGGATATGATTTAAGAACAAGTAAATTATGGACACAAATAGAGGCAACCTCCAAACAAATAGATACATCTGGCAATGGAGCTTGAAGCAAGAGTAGTTGTTAATGAATAGAAAGAATTTAAAAGACAGTCACATATTGGATATCAGAATCTGCTTATGGAGATAACTTGCAAGAACACAAAAAAGGGCTCATCAAAAGGATTGTAGAGAGGAGAATGTTGTGCAATCAAATATAACTCAAGTTGATACTGGTCACTTAGAAAAATAGCAACAGTGAGGCACAACCTCTGACTATTTAATCCAAATGCAATGATGTTGAAATGTTGGATGGCAGTGACTTAAGGAGAAACACAGAGATACAAAGGAACTTGGATCTGAAGAGAGATAGCAAGAAAGACAATTTCAGTGGCATTTTCTCTTGATTCGGACTATGAAGGCCTCTTAATTCTGACTATGGAGACAACAGAATATGGATTGAAGCATAAAAAGTTTGACTTAGAAATTTGGTGTATGACTATTTGGAGTTTGTTTTTGAAGCATTGAAGTGGAGCGTATTTAAGCAATGTTTAAATCATTATGAAGAAGTTCTAAGATAGAAGAGGGGATAATGTGCTAGTTGATGATGAGGCAACAATCTTTCTATCTTGAGTAACATACCCATAAAAATATTATATTCATAAATAAAAGAAACAGTTTGACAGGGGAGCAGTTCGACATGGGGAGTCCTTATGCACTCCTTTGGCATTGATGTCAAAGGGGGAGAGAAGAATAAAATTGCCATCAATGACAATGTGGGAGATTGTTAATCTAGGTTTTCATTGATGCCAATATGGTAGTGTTTGTGATGGCAAATTCTTGTGACATGTGTGGTTGCCCATTGATGCCCATTGATCATAATACTGCTCATGGAGGATCCGAGGAGAGAATACAGACATAATAGAAATAGTGGAACCGAGGAGGAAAGATATCATAAGCCATCAGAAGAGAAAGAGAAAGAGTAAAGAGGAGAAGCCATCGTGGAGCCAAATAGTTAGAGGAAGAATTCATCAGAAGCCATATAAGAAGTAGGTTACAGAGCAACAAAAACACATTTTCGCATATGCCCAAGGATAAGTGCTATCGAAAGAAAAAGGTAAGAGCCATATCGGAGGAAGTAATAAACCATGGGAATCCTTTCGACAATATATAATATCGATAGAAATTATATCGACAATTCTATTTTAAGCCACCACTCAAAACCTCTGATTACAATATGTAATACAGACTCGATAATTCCATTACATACGCTTTAATATGATATTACGTCTACCACATCACAAGTCTCTTTAAAGCCTTATCATGTTGAAACTCCCAATTGCAATATGTAACATGGACCCGATAGACCCATTACAATATGTCTTAATATGACGTCGCATCCGCCACATTGTAAGCCTCTTTAAACCCTTGCCACATTAAAATTCGCCGATTGTGATATGTACTACAGACCCAATCATTTCATGGTAACAACTCTATTGAAATATTGCATCTAGTGCATTGCAAGATTTAAAGCCTTATCATGTTGAAACCTTGATTGTGATAGTGTGCAGACCTGCTGCACCATTATAATACGTCCTAAAGAAATATCACATCCATCACATATCGGAAGTCTTGAAGAGATGTAACGATGGAAAACCGTTGATTGTGATAGAATTGTGGATCCAATGGATTTATTAACAATTTTCTAATATCACATCGCATCCACTCATTCAAAAATAGGGGCATTGACAATGTTATATCATGAAGCCAAAGGGTTGCAATTGCGATTGAGGTAGTGATGTGGCATGTGGGATCTCTCTGTGGGTATAACCTCTCTTATATGTTTTTCAGGAATAATCAAGTCTATGGATGAAAGACTCTTTGAAATAATTTTAATATGAAAACTCATAAGTCGGCTTCTCCTCCCAATGAATGTGTCTTTTGGTTATTGGTGAGACTCGTATAAATACAAGTTAAAATGCTTCACTTCAAGCAGGTGAAACAAGCATCTATCATAGAGAAGAAGGACAATTCATGACTGGTGAACATGAGGTAGTAGAAGAAAGGAACCCAAAGGTAAAGTAGAAGAAATTGGAAGTTGAAGGTCGAGCGAGCAAAGAAGGAAGCCAAAGGTTGAGCGAACGAAAGTGGAAGCCGAAGGTCGAGTGAGCGAAGAAGGAAGTTGAAAGGTCCAACAGACAAAAAAGGAAGCTAAAGGTCAAGCAAATGACATTGGAAGTGGAAATTCAAGTGAGAAAAGAAGGAAGTAGAAAGGTCCAGTGGAAGAAGAAGGAAGCCAAAGGTCGAACATTCTATTGACTGGGTTACTTATTGAAAATCTTGGACCTGTATTTGATAGTGATTCAGATAATAGTTCAAAAGGACGCTCTGCATTTCTATGAAGATTATCTGAGTATAAACAGGGTTGTTTTTTAATTGAACACACATATGAAACCGCGACAGTCACTCCTCTAAAGAAGTCACTCTTGTAGCAGTCACTCTTGAAGCATTTACCGTGACAGTGAGAACAAAGGCTTGAAACAGAGAGTTGTTTTTTTGTGTAGAGCTTAGTGTAGTTCATTGTAGACACATTGAAGTTGTGTGAAGACTCTTGTAGATCATGGTGGCTATTTGAAATCATCATGAGGTAACTTTGCAGACTCTATTTGGGAAATATGAATAATTGTGAAGACTCCTCCATATGAAGACAGTTTCTCATTGATGTAGCAGTGAAGTTGTAAATTGACAGAACATAGTGAAGAAGATTTTGAGAGCGGTATAATACAATCAAAACATTTCTTGACAAGATAGGGTTGGAGCCCTTGGGGTTGGTGCCTCAAAATTGGAAGGATTGGTGCTCCTAAATCCAAGGTTGGTGCCTTGAGAAGATAGGGTCGAAGCCCTTGGGGTTAATGCCTCAGAATTGGAAGGGTTGGTGTCCTTGGAGTTGGTGCTCCTAAACACAAGGTTGGTGCCTTGAGAAGATAGGGTTGGTGCCCTAGAGGCTGGACCCTCACAAAAGACCAAGTTGATGCTTGGTAATACGTTGCAGCCTTATATAGATTGTACCTGATTTATTGTAAAGATTATATTAATAAAAGCATTTATTCCTATTGTTCATTTTATGCTCTAAATATAAATGGTTTAACTAGTAAAAATAACAATTGAAAAGGAATACTAATTCACCCCCCTCTTAATATTTCCAACAAAAATGATCCAGGGGACCCCATCCCAATAAGCCCCACATACAAAGGTCGTGACTTGCCCTCGAGTCACTTGGATGGCAAGGTGATCTTGCAGTGAATATCCCCTAGCTCCACCTACACAACTACTACTTCATCCATGTTATTCATGGCTGCTTGCTTCACTTGTTCGACTAGCTGCTCTGTAGATGGTCCTTCACCAACCAACTTGAACTTCTTCTATGTGAGCTGCAAGTTTGTCAGCTTCTCTTGAATGATGGCTGAGACTTGGTAGGCTTCATCCAACCGAGGACTAACCTTGCCTTAAGCAATGCCTCTTTTTTTTGTGCTGCTTCCACTTGTGCAAGGAGTTGCTTCCCCTCCTGCAACTTGGTAAGGTGCTGTGTTGTTGCAATGGAGCACACTGTCACCTTAACCTCATCATACTATTGTTGAAGCTCACAAATCTCTGTACTTAAGAGCTACAGGGTGGGATCTTCCTGCAGGGTCATCGCCACTTCCTTGGATTGTTCAAACAAAGCTGTGTAGTCAAGTATCGCGACATCCACATTGGTTAGCCTTTCCTTGATGGTAGCTTTGCATTGTTCCTTGACCTCAGGTGGAGTCGAAGGATGTGACTTGAGTTCTAGCTCCGTGATTTTCGTATTGAGTTCAAATTGAACTCTTTCTACCTCTAGCTTTGCATCGCGGATGCCCGCAGCTAGCTTTCAGATCTTGGCCTCTAGTTGTGCATCCTCAAGAATGTGCAATGCCAACACTATTTTGCACACCTCTGCAACTGCGACCACCAACTAGGCACTATGTTCCTGGATTGTATCTCTTTCTTTCAGGGCCTACATCTTTTCAGTGAACATTTGCTCATTGTTCACCCGGTATTCACTTATTAAACTAAGAGCATGCTACTCCCTCACTCTTACTTTCGTTGTCACTCTTGTCTGTAACGCATGGAGATACTCATTAGGAAGCACTGTAATATTGAGACGAATGTTCTTCAGGGTGCTAACAATGATATTTTCATCATCAGATTCCATGCATAGGGATCGTTTTGGTAGTGCAACTATCCTGACCAGCTCGACAGCCTGACTTGTCCCTGGTGCTAGGCTCGTCTATGCGCCACTCACCTAACCCATGCCCACTTGTATTCTGTTGGTCTGGATCTGCAATTTGTGCAGATCCTTCTGAACATTACCCAATGACTGCATGTACTACTTGTCGAATTGTAGCAATAGCTCGGTTGTAGTGTCCTACACTCTGTCCCCAATCTTGTCAAAATCATCCTCTGTTAGTGTAATGGGATCCACCTGTGGTTCAGTTGCCTTTGTCTTCTTCCAGGACCCCTCCTATTTTTTTTCTTTGCACTTCCTCACCTGAAATGTGGTGCTCTGCCCCTCATCACCTCCATTGCCCTGCGCCGACTCCTCTTCCTCCTCAATTTCGGGTTAAGGGGATTTACTGCTTTGTTTAGAGTCATGTTGTTCCTATTTAGCTTGCTCCTTTGCAATGTGCTACTTTTCCATTTGGGCCTTCTCTTCGGCGTCCTTCTTTTGATGCGTAGGCAATTTCTATGTTGCCTACCTCGCTACATCCTTCCGCTTTTTCTCTGCTGAGCTCCCTGTGCCTTTGTCGGTAACTGTGACCAAGTCGGAAGGAGTGTGCCAATCTTCCTGCCAATGCTTGATCACTTCCTTTATGGCATCATCAGTGATGAGGTATGGCAGATCAAACAATTTCTGCTATGGGTCCTTCCGCGCTCAGATGCAAAGGCGGTGGAAGTCTTCCTTGAACTCATGATATTCAGACAGCTACTCATACATAGTTGGGGACAACCATGGGCATTGGTTGATGGTTATACAGAAGCTTGACTCCATCAATACCCAGAAAATCTCTGTCTCTGTGATTTGCGCAGGGTCCTTCGTGGCCCAAAGGGAGGAAAACTGTGAAGCCTCCAGTAATCCTACCTCTAATGGAGGAAACTGGTTATCCTCCAGGAGATCCCATGCAACCAGCACAATCGAGAGCAGAAACCATGCATAGTGGACGGTCTTACTCTCATCTTCAGCCTCATGATAATTCACAAGGAACTCACTACATAAATAGCATGACCATTTAAACTACATGCCCTCGGTGCATTGTGTAGCTAACGAGATTACAGACGCGAGAACCTTGTCCACATGACACTTCCTCATAACTTTTTCGGCTAGTATGTTGGTAGCAATATTCATCGTGAGATCATTGATGGATGTTGTGGAATATTTGTGTGACTTCTTGATAATTTCAAATCTCTTTTTCATCATTTCCACCAAGTCTCACTCGCTTCTCTTTCCAGCAAACTTCTTGGTAGGATTCAAACCCTCATGCGGCACGTCCTTGATCCTGTGGATGAGCATATCCATGATCGAGATAGGCACACCAAGACATAAGCACCCATCGTGCACCAAAGTAACCAATTGTTGTCTACATGTGGTAGTAATGCTAGAGCGGTGGTAGTGGGGCACCCACAACAGGTTATATAATCCAGATTTCTCTACTATGTGGATCCATTCAACTGACTCCAACATAGTGACACCTGAGTCTTTGTAATACACTCATCTCATATAGTTCTCTGGTGCAATGTGGGGGAACCTCTCATGGTTAGCGAGGTCCTAATCTTCCATATCTAAAAGCAGAAGGCACGTCAAGCGCGGACGTTCGATGATTATCTTCTTTGGCAACAGGGGCGTGTGAATGATGAATTTCTCTGAGTCTACATCCCTAATGACCTTCGCCTTCCCTTTACGTAGAGGGATGTATTCTGACAAGTTGGTGATGGGCTCCACACCCTTTACATCTATATCTTCAACTCCTTCTTTAGCCTCCAAATCTACAACCTTCTAAGGTTGCTTGTCCTTTTTTTGTGTTTGGGTAGTAGAATGCTTCCTAGGCGACTCATGCACTAGCACTGACCTCTTCTCCTCATATTTCTTGAACCTTTCGGTCTCTTGCACAGGCGTAGGCTTTGGACTAGGCGACCTCAGTGCTGTAGGCATAGGGGCCAGAGATTCCATGCTCACCACCTCTGGAGCAGCTCCTTTAGATGCAATGTCTCCCCCAGTGGTCATAGTCTCAGCAGGGCTTGCACCCAACATGTTTTCCAAGATGAATTTGTGATTTAGCTTGGGAAAGTTTGCAAAATGAGGGTTCACGAACAAATCCTCAAAGAGCAAGCAGCTCATATGAAACAGACATCACAACTCAAAAACTCTAAGGGTGCAAAGTGTTCTCCATTGGACTAGCATGCATATTCTATAGGAGAATTCAAACTCAAATCCAACCATTCCCCCCAAAATCCATCCATTAATGCTAATTTGGCAGCAGATCTCCAAAGTTTTCATCCTTAAATGCCACCCACCCACCCCTCTTAACTGTCTCCGGGCTATCAAATCATGAATATTTACTCTAATGATCACTCTTTGGCTGTGTTGCATGATATCTCCCTCCATAGTGCAGCTCCCTTCGCACGGCTTTTGGTATTGTCACATCACCCTTTTTCCCGCAGCCCCCCTGTCATGTAGTCCCAAAAACTGGGAAGTGTAGTTTATAGTCCCATGCTTCCTTGTAGCTACTTGGAGTAGTAAGACTGTCAGGCCATCATATAGTCATTGAGTCAGATATCTTACATATGGTTTCAATCGACTTCGATTCACTTTTCTTGGAAAAGGTTCTTCGTTCAACTTTGCAAACCGAACCGCGCCCCCATATGTGATTTCTTTGTTGACATATGGCCCCAGCTAGTGCATCTAAAACTTTCTTGGAAACTTAGTGAAATTACTATAATTTAATAATACCAAATCATTTACCTTGAATGTGCACAACTTGATGTGTCGATCATGTCATGCTTCTTCACACTCCTTCTAGACTTGCTGATGGAATCCAGCCAAGAATTTGTCCTCTTTGAGTTCCATTAGCTATACAAGTCGTTCCTCCAAGGCTTCACGGTCTGCCATTCCTGTAAAATCTGCTATGCGGAGACTGGGCACAATATATTCCATATAGACCAATTGACAAGGTGTCTGACTGGTTAGCTTTTTGCAAGTAGTCTTGTATGCCCATAGTACTTCTGGTATGTGCACATCCCAATAATTCTGCAATGTGTTGCAAATCTTTGTCAGCGCATTCTCCAAGATTTTATTGAAGGCATCAATTCTTCCATTAGCTTGAGAATGATATGGTGTACTCTTCTGATGATACACCTGGAACTCTTATGTCAGTGCGATGATCATTTCATTGAAGAAGTGCGTACCGTGGTCACTCATCAACACTTCTAGGAAACTGAACCTGGTTAACACTTACTCAAATAAGAACTTTACTACTATAACCCCTATACAATCCTTCATAGGATGTGCCTTTGCCCATCTGGTAAGATACTCTGTCGCAGTCATGATATAGAGTGCACCTATTTTCTTGCCTTGGGGCTGAATAAGTCCTACAAAGTTGACTACCCATTTCTCAAATCGTTGCAATGACACCTGAGGGTTTAGAGGTAGCTCATCCCTTTGTGATGGTTTTCCCATTCTCTGACATACATCACACGCCCTACAATATGCTTTGGTATCCTTATATAATGTAGGCCACCAAGATCCTGCGCGTAAAATATTTTGCTTTGTTGTTTTTCCTGCATAATGTCCTCCCACAGCTCATCCATGAGCTTCAACAATGATGCTATTTCTTTCAAAACCGGGAACATACCATTAGAGTATCTCGTCTGATCCCATATTGTATAAGTGTCCTGCATTTACCAAGGAATCTCCTACACACACTACTAATTGTTTCTTTTGCTGGGTACTGTACCCTTCTAGAGCCATCCCTATGGTGAAATAGTGGATACTATCTACAAAGTGGTTATCCACTATGCACACCATGAAGATTTGTGTGTCAGGTAGCCCTTCCTCCAAATTAGTAGGCTCATCCCCTATTTCAATTTGTGACAAATGATCAGGTCCTGCATTCAACCTTCCTAGCCTCACAATTACCTCAAAGTCATATCCTTGAAATAACAATAGCCATCTGCATATTTCCCCCCCTAACACAAGCTTATTGACTAGATACTTCAAGGTAGAATGGTCTGTGTCCATCTTGAAATGCCCACCCAATAGATAGTGTCTGAACTTTTGGAGCACGTACACCATAGGCAATCCTTCATGCTCTGTTTTTGAGTAATTCTTCTCAGCCTTGACAACTTTCTACTCACAAATGCTATATGATGATCCTTCTCTCCTTCACCAGCCTATGTCAGTACTACTCCCAACATAATACACGAGGCATCAACATGCACATGGAATTCCTTCTTCCAATCCGGGAAGACCAAGATCAATGCGGTGACTATCTTTTCTTTCAATACATCCATATTGCATTGAAATTATTCATCCCAACATAATGTAGCGTCCTTCTTTAATAGCTTCTCCATAGGTGTGGTAATCTAAGCATAAGCCTTGATGAACTTTTGATAATATCCAGTATGGCCCAGCATTGTGTGCAGCTCTTTGACACTCCCCGGGGCTTCCAGATTGACTATTACCATGATCTTCGTAGGATCCACCATTATTCCTTGCTTGCACACCACATGACCTAGAAAAATTCCAAAGGGGACACAGAATAAGCACTTCTTCAGGTTCAATGCAATCTGATACCTTCTGCACATATCCAACATTAAGCGTAGATTGGCTACATGGTGCTTTACTGACACAAACATTGTCTAGTCATCAAAATATACCTCCAAGAATTTGTGAATAAATTTCTTGAACATCGTGATGACTATGCAAGAAAATATCTCTAGCACATTCTTGAGTCCAAAAAACGTCACCGTATACTGGAAATAATCCCATTCTCTCATGAAAGTTGTTTTTCTCCTATCCTTTGGCGTGATCTTGATCTGAAGGTATCCATAGAACCCATCAGTGAATGAGTAGGCCTCTTGTCCTCCAACATTATCCAATACTTCATTAGTAAATGGTGTCAGAAAAGGATCATGGACACAGGTATCATTAAGCTTCCTAAGATCTACACAAATCCATATTTCTCCATTATCTTTCTTTTCTTGGACTACCATTGGGCTCACCCAATCAGATTCCTCCACTGGTTCAATAATGCACACCTCAAGTATCTTGTACCTTTTCCTTGTATTTGGGGTTAACGTGATATGGCCTTTGCTTAATAGGCTTCGTGTCCAAATTCAGGGTAATATTCATCACACCCAAGTCACCTATGATCCCTTTTAGGTCCGAAAATTTTGTAGGAAACAAACCATGATATTCGCGGAGCGATTCAACGACCTTATCCACTATGGAATCATCCCAGTAATCCCCAATCTTTACAAATTTAGGCTCCACTTCTGTATCAATGTTTAGATGTCTAATCTTCACTGGCATGGTGATATCCAGGTTCTCTATCTATGACCTTTGACCTCGTGGTGGCCTTCAGCTTTTGGGATATTGATGTTTCTTGGATCCTCATCCTCCACTTCAGTAGTCACATTATAGCATTCCAGTGCATGGCGTAGCTGGGTGCTACAATCTAGTTGGACCAGCTCTAAAGGTTCCTATGGTATTCTAGAGATCACTACCTTAAGCTCCTATAGAGCTTCATTAATGCTTTCAAACCCATCTTAAATACTGAAGGTCATTAAGAATCCTTCCCTCAATATATCCCACTCTGTGGTACCATGGCAGAGCTCCTTTTCTAGGTACCAATTCATAGGGATTATATCCAAAGTGTGACAGAATAAATGCACCCACTCTAGCTGTGACTTCGTTTCATAAACCTTAGTCCATTTTTCCAAATGATTGCGGAGATCATTCCTCCCATGATATTTCTCAATCAGTTGAACCTTCAGGCGACCAAATCGCAACCTCATCATCCTCCTATAATCACGCCATTCATCAAAGTTGTCTTTTTGTGTACCCCACCACTATATAGGCGTAGCACACAGTGCCAATCTAGCACTTGAAAGTGATGATCCCCAGGTACTTCTCTCTCAAAGGCATCCAAAAACTTATCTACGATGACACATAGCACAGTGATTTAGTCATCATTTTGCATCGCAACAAAGATACTTCATGAAACCTATTTTTCCAATGCTCCAATTCTTCATATGAGTCTGAGGTGCAGGAGCTTTCACGGTCCCATGTAATCTATTTGTCGGCTATCGAATTAATCTAGTCTTGGTATCACGCTGTAATTTTATAGATATGATCCAAATCATCATCACTATACAAGTTCAGTATACCGTGGTCCTCTTGCAGGATCCAATGGTACTACAATGCAGAGTGATTTCCATTCAAATGACATTGTCCACTTTTTCAAATTGATTACCCCATTCATATCAATAGCCCAATCAATTCCAAGGAGCGTAGGGTATGGATTGCTGTCATAAAAAATTTCTATCACTTCAAAATTAGCCAATACACTTGCACCTTCTATATCTATGATAACTCCATGCAGATGTCCCATAGGGATAATATTCTGTTGGTTCACCATCCTCAACTGAACCAGAGACCACTACAATGTAGGTCTTCCCATTCTTTCACATATCTATTTTGGCAAAACGTTCGCATCAAATCCTAAATAAAAAATAACCTGCTCCATCTCATAGTCTCTTATCTATGCGGTGAGCCTCATCTTACACCTTCTTCTTGCCTTATGTTTACCAATTTTTCGAACTATGTGGCGTCCTTCAGGATCATTTTCATTACCATCACACTTATTCATCAACTCTTGTAGCCTTTTCACAACATTTCTATCATGCAGTAGTTTCATACAAGTCTCCAAGGAGGTGTTAAGAATAGAGCGGTCAGCCTCTATAGGTGCGCCGGTTTCTGGCAATTTGTCTTAACTTCCTGAGGTAGAGGCCTCAATGAATCTTTTCTTTGCCTACATAAATGTTTTCTTTGCACACTACAGATCAAACCCAATCTCCTTTTCTGGGGCATTGCAGACCCATCCATCCTCTTTAGGTCATTTTCCTTTATTGTCACCAGTCATGATCCTACTTCTCAGCACGATATTCACATTTGGATACTATTTACAGGACTTGACCCTCATCCTCTATAATTTCTGGATAGGATCTTGAGGCTATGCCTTCTTCTCCTACATATTGGTTACTAGCATAGGGAATTCTTCTATTGTGTGGTCAAACTGAGTGCAGTATTGACATGAAAGGCATGTCTAACTCGTAGACTCCCATGCGTAGTGCCTTGGTGTTCCGCAATTATAGAAAATGACCTGTCCATGACCTATACCAGGCCCTCCTCCTCCTCGACCTCATTCACACCCTTGATAGCCTCCATGTGCTCCCCTAAGACCCTGATCTGGAGGCCAAGTATTTTTGTGCATTTAGTATGTAGGCATCATCTCCATCATTAGTTCATAGATACGACAGTGGCACTCATTGTGGCCAACCAATTTGCAAAAATTGTAGAACAATTATTGTGGTCTTTGTACAGAATTTTGCAGAAAATGACAATTATCCATTACATGTTTTCCAGCCACCTGACAAATAGCGCACCATAGCATAGGCCATGTGCTTGGTCATGCCAGAGCTTCCTACCTTAGGGGCATTGGCCCTCCCCTTATGATATAATTCACAAAGATAGGGCAATGATCCTTATCATGACCCTAGCTATTACACTTGAGGCACCAGACTTCTTTGCGCACCTTTGGCCTGGCCTTCTTTTCTTTTTTTAAGCTTTGCAATTCCAAGTAGAGGTTCTGTAACTACAAGTGAATTTGTTGGACTCTCAAAGACGCATCCTGAATAGGCATTTCATACAATCTCATCATGATTTCTAGAGCTTCTTCCTAAGTTCTTATCTTTTGTTGTGATAAAGCAATCCTTAGGTGGGGTAGGAGAGAGGTTATAAGCCATTCGCGGTGCTGACTAACTGTGAGATGCATATTAGCTTCACGGATCAAACACTTCAATCTTTGATCTAACTCCTAAGGCATTTCATTGTCCCTCATCATGATTTCCTTGAATCCAATTACTGATTGCAAGTCAGACTTAGGCTTACTGAATTCTTTGTTCAAAGTGGCCTGAGTGACTACTAATGACGCTAATGGATTATTGGTGCAATACTTAATGTACCTGTCAGCGCGCAATCTTGTACAATGGTAACCAACTGCACCTTCTTTATATTATCATCCATAATCTGTTGTGTTGTCCACAAAGCTTTCTCAACAAACCAAAACTTATCTAAATCCTCACTTCCTAAGTCCTCAAAAACTGGAAACTTCATTGTATCTGACATGTTAAATGGCGATGGTGGTGGTGGCAGTGTGGGCGAAGGTGTATGTTATGGACGTGATGGTGGAGGTGGTGTGGATGGTGCTGAAACTACAAGAACCATAGAAATTAGAAAGAAAGGTAGGGGAGAACCAAGAAACAAAAGAAGAAGACCCAGATACAAAGGAACCAAGCCCCCAACCTAACCTAGAATCCTATTACCAGTTTATTGAAGGAGGCAAGGTAATACCTCAAAAAATTTCCATCCCATTGTTTTCGAACTTGAGAGGGAAAGGGCTAGAACCCAACGATGGATGCAAATCGCCAAGTCAAAAGGGGCGGAAGACATTGGGCACATGGAAGAGAAGCTCAAAGAAATGGGCAAAGAGCTAAGTGGCTTAAGGGATAGAGAAACGATAATGAGAGATCAACTTGAGAGGGAAAATGCATGGCTGAGGGGATAGATACAGGAAAGGGAGAACCAACTAGCATGTATGGCCAACCTCTCCTTGGATGCCATCCAGTGTATGATGCCAGCTAAATCCTATGCTCTTTAACTCAAAGAACAATGGCTGCAGTTTTAGATTAAAACACTAGCACAAAGGGGCACCATGCCAAACAGGCATTTATTGATCTTTGTGATCAAAGTACACTAGAGGATAGGGCCAACATCACTGAGTTTTATTTTCACAACGTGGCACTCATAGACATGAATTTTTGGGATCCTAATGCCAAGATAGGAGATCTACAATTAATGGCTTTGGCATCATGGATGAACCATGAGGAGTCAAGGGCTGTAGAGATGAAAAGAATATAGGACTAGAAAATCAACCTCTTTTCATCAGAGCTAAACAAACAAATACCATGGCCCTAATCAACACCCATAATTTGATTGAAAATGACCCTCAGCTGGCACTTAGATATCTTGCTATCCAAGAGCAAGCAATTTCACATTTTGAGGAAATGTTTAGGCTTCTAGGAGAGTATACATGCCTTCCTAAGAAGATGGAACACATTGCCACACATCTTGAAGATCAGAGCATATCACTCCCTCAAAGGTTGAGAGAGGCACTCAATAGGACACCTATGTATAAGCAATCAATGCAAAGGTTAAAGGTCAATTGGATAGGCCTAAGTCTCAATCCACCACTACTCCTAGGGATGCTTGAAGGGAGGAAAGAAGAATAAAAGAGGTAGTGTGAAGAGGTAGAAAAGAAAGCAGGCTTCTATGAACAAGAAGAAGAGGCCACAACAGAGGCATGGTATGTTAGAGAGGCTACCAGAGCCATGAAGGACATGGACATTGACTAAGTTGCTCAGAGGATGAGAAACACTTTCAGTAGGGGGTGATGATGAGCCTCATCATTGGGTAATTATATGGGCCTTAATTCACCTCCTAGCTTATCCAAACCAACTATTCCCATAACTTATTGCATACTTTTGATTATATTTTGTTTATGAGATGAGTTAGAGTTGGATATGTTGCTTTGTTGTCTAATGCACATTTAATGTAGTATTAAAGGATAAAAGTAAGGAACTTTGGCAAAGTCCTTGGTCAAAACTCGTATGAGACAAGGGAAAGGAATTATAGGAGGTAAATCCTCCTCATTTACTATCCCTCCATTCAAATATTCTTCCATGAGCTTGGAGTGCAAACATCCAAATCATGAGGACTAGAAGGTAGCCGAGCAAGTGAAAGACAAATCACTAGTTTATCTCGAGTTTGGGAGCCCAGCATCCCTAATTTAAGGAAGTCATTGGAGACTTTAGATGTATAAGTAGAGAGGCCTAGGACCTTAGTAGGATTCAGATTTTTTATTTTAAAACTCTACTCTATTTTCGAGTTGCAAGACTTGTGACAGTTTTTTATGTAATCCATTGTTTTGATAATAAGAATGAGTTTTGTTTTTAGCCATCACTGAGTTAACTCAAAGGGATGAAGCTCTTGAGTTAGGGCCCAACCCTAGCAGCAAAGGCTCCTCTTTATTGTACGTGTATGTTAGTGTAGATTCATAGTTTAATTGTTAATTTGCTTAAGCAGATGTATTTCTGTTACAGTGGGGTAGATTAGATTGGTTGTATGTTAGTTTGCTTCCATTTGTGCCTTCTTTCAATTAGTCGGTTAGCAAGGAGAAAAAGGATCACCATAAGGTTTTCAGCAGGTGTCTTGGCCTCACTTCCTGCCTTTGGGACCAAGAACTTGAGGAAGAGACCCTTTAGCAACCCCAAAAACACAAATTTCTAGTTCTTGGATGAGCTTTAGAGTTTGTTGTCTTGATTTAGCATTTTGTTCATTTCATTGTCATCTTGTTCCATTACTCCATTTCTACAATAAGATCTCACTCATGCTTTCATTCCCTTTAGCACTCTCTTCATGCATAATATAGGAAATGGATTCATGCTTTTCTAGTTTATGAAAATGTATCTTGTTCCATAGTTCTTGGGAAACACATATGTTTTAAGCACAACAAGTACGTCAGGAGGAGACCCAAACTTCATCATAGTAGCCACTTTCCACTTCATCCACCCTAACCATCTCTTGTTCCACCATCGCCCTCACCAGTTTTTTTTTTCAATTTTCATTGAAGTTCCTCTAGCTACATTGAGTGAATCTAGCCATCTCTGATCATGGATATTGACTCCTGAGTATTCCTAGACCTTCTAACACCCCATCCGACTCATCGCACACCTTTTTGAAGCTTCCCAACACCTCCAACACCTCACAATTAGCTTTCGGTCATATCTTGTAGGTTTTCTGTAATTCCTGCAGGATCATCCTGTAGGTTTCTATTACATCCAGTAGGTTTTCCTGAAACAACCTGTTATGAGGCTGAAGTAGGAATAGGGACAATTTAGGAAATTTTTTGCCAAATCACCCCACTGCATCAAACATCCAACCTTCTCTCTTCTTTGGTGGTTGTGAACTGGAGGAAAATTTAGGTGAGCAACCTGAAATATTTGAAGAACCTACATGGGAAGAAGAAGAAGAGGAATCCATTCCTAATGAACCAATGGCTAAAAACCGAAATGACAGAGAGACCATGGAGAGAGTTGAGGGTGCCTTCCCCATTAGGGAAACCAATGGGGACACTAAGATGAGAAAAATTTAAAACTATTTCCATCTACTCTCAAGGATGCAACATTGAGAGTAGATAGCATGGTTCATGGGTTTACATGGAGATAGCATCACAACCTGGGCTCAGATGCAACAGGATTCTAACAACAAATATTGGGACTACTATAGGTCAAAGGATACTAAAGAAGAAATTTCCAGGATGACCATGGGCCAAGATGAATCCTTAGAAGACTATGAAGAAAGATTCTAGCTTAGTAACAGAAGGGTCAGGTGCACACTTGACCCTGAGTTCCTAAAGTTGGTCCTACTAAGGGGAGTAATAAAAGACCTTCTGGATACCTTACACTCGTTAATAGGAGGAGACATCTACCAATTACCCTATGAGCATATCAAGACCATCTTTAGAAACCATTCTAGGGCAGCTAGGAAAAAGGGTAGGAGAAGTCAAGCTATGGCCAGTACATCATCTTTCAACTCATCCATCAAGGGTGAAATTGGAAATATGTTGGAATATTTCAAAAGTGAGATGCTGTAAACCCTTGCCTTTCAATTGGACACCATGAACATCAAAAGGAAGCAAGAGGAAACAAGGAGAGCCTTGGCCATCTTTTGTCTTAGATGCACTAGGAGGCATCCTAGGAATGAATGTCCATTGAACTGTATTGAAATTTTCTTGGTTTGTGAAGAAAACCACTCCACATACAAGTGACCTTCTTTACTAGGTATCAAATTTGTATATCAAGGAGCTGAAGGGGTCACTAAGTAGCTTTGCTACATCAACCAGAGGAGACCTCCTAGGCCTAGACCATACCAGCAAGGCATGCAAGGGTCATCCCATGCATATTAAAACCCCAACCAAAACACATCTATACCTTCTTGGGGACTCCCTGCTCATCCTTCCTGGTCTACACCCGCTCCTTGGTCCTATGCATCTTAGTATCATTCCCATCTAGCCGGCCAGTCATTTCAACCTTACGCTTCACCACAATCTCAATGGAATACACCACTCTAGGGGTGGAGGCCCCAATACAACAATGCTCTAGCTCTATTGCCTCGACCACCTTCCCAACCACAACTCCTACACTCTGCTCCACCCAAGAAACCCCAGATGCCTGCCCAGCCAAATCCGAACCTGAAAAAAAGGCAGGCTTAATAAGTATATAGTGGAGAGACATCATATCTAGCTTATGTTGTAGAAATCCAAGAGATCAACCTAAGATCTAGGAGAACTCTCCCAGATAACCAACCTCCCCCTCCACATAGGGTGGTTGAGGAAGAAATAGAGGAAAGAAACCTTAAAGTAAATCCACCCTTTCTTGAGAGATTAACCCAACCACTCTAGCCTACCCTAGAAGAAACTAAACTTCTGGGAGAATTGAAAAATCTATGTGTAAAGATCCCCCTTCTCCAGGCAATAAAAGATGTTCCCATTTATAATACATTGATTAAGGAGAAATGCTTCAAGAATCTAGGAAGAAGAAAAAGTGATGCCCCTACCGTTAATGTCATTGGGTAGCTATCCGACTTAATGGTGGGGCAGGTAATATGTCTGAAATATTTGGACCCTGGAAGCCTTACAATAGATGTGCACATCAATGGAACCATTGGCCCACACACTTTGATCGATCTTGGGGCTGCAGTAATATGATGACCAAGGACACCATGTTCAGGCTCAACCTCCAAGGGTCATTGAGGAAGACCACAATAGTTCTGCAACTTGTAGACCATTCCATAATCACCCCTAAGGGAATTGTGGAGGATATGATGGTCTTTATTGACTCCTAGGTATACCCTGCATATTTTCTACTTCTCCAGCCTAAGGCTAAGCTTACCAGTTACCCTCTCATCCTTGGGAGGCCATGGTTGGCCACAGATGATGCTTACATTAGCTGCAGAGTTGGGAATATGACCATCAAGAATGAGCATACATCCAAGCAGTTAGTCCTATACCCTCCTGCTCAACCTTCTCCTGAGATGATTTACCTTTATGGTTGGAGGAGTAGGAAGAAGATGAGGTTTATTCCACCCAACTTTATGCTTTAGAAGCAAGCATAGGAGGAGGACAACAAGATGAGGATGACTTGATTGAACACCTACTCCAAAGACCAACTCCTAGTTTGTTACCATTAGAAGAGGTAGTAAGGGAAACCCAAAACAACCATTAGATTAACTTCACATGAAAACCATAGAATTAGGCCCAGAGAAAACCTTGAAAATTAATCCATCTCTTTCTGCTCTCGAAGAGGAAAAGCTATGCAACATGTTGAAAGAAAACCTAGAAGCCTTCGCTTGGAGTTACAAGGAAATGAAGGGAGTACACCCCTCAGTGTGTACTCACTACATATACATCAAAGAAGGTTGTAAGCCAGTTTGGCAACCAAAAAGGAGGATGGATCCATCTCTTAAAGATGTAGTCAAAGAAGAACTGCAAAAACTGCTAGATGCAGGATTCATTTACCGTATCTTCGATAGTGAGTGGGTCTCCCCTATAGTGTTAGTTCCTAAGAAAAATGGTAAGTGGAGGATTTGTGTCGATTACAGGGAGTTGAAAAAAGCCACAAAGAAGGATCATTTTCCCCTACCCTTCATTGACCAAGTGGCAGATGGCCTTACAGTGAATTTTTTTTTCTTTCCTAGATGGATTCAATGGATATAACCAAATCCAAATCTACCTAGAAGATTAGGATAAGACTGCATTCACCAATCCTTCGGGTAATTTTTCCTATAGGGTCTATCCTTTTGGCCTATGAAATGCTCCTACCACTTTCCAGAGAGAAGTCTTGAGTATTTTAGCTGAATTAGTACATGATGCGATGGAAATTTATATGGATGACTTTACACCTTATGGCTGTGATTTTCAAGAAGCCCTAACTAACCTAGGAAAAGCACTACACAAATTAATTGAAATGAACCTGTCTCTCAGTCTTGAAAAATGTGAATTTTTAATGACTGAAGGGACTGTGCTAGGTCATTCAATATCTCAGCAAGGACTGCAAGTGGACCCAAACAAAATAGACATCATCCAAAGAGTCCCACCTCCACAAAAGTAGAGAGATGTCAGGAGTTTCTTGGGGTTAGCTAGATACTACCGAAGGTTCATAAAGGACTTCAGCAAGTTGGCCTCTCCTTTATTTTGGTTGTTGGCGAAGGATTCTGAGTTTATATGGTAAAAAAGTTGTCAAGAGGCCTTAAACATTCTAAAGGGTAAGTTAACCACTATACCAATTCTCCAAGGCCCAAACTGGGCCATCCCATTTTATATTCATGCTGATGCCTTACACAGAGCCATAGGAGAAACCTTAGGTCAGGTAGAGGAAAAAATACCTTATGCCATCTATTTTATCAGTAAGAACTTGTCAAAGGTTGAGCTAAATTATACTGTGACTGAAAAGGAACTCCTAGCTATTGTGCATTCATTAAACAAATTTAGGAATTACATTACAAGCTCTCAAACATTTGTGCATACTAACCATGTTGCAATCAAATATTTAATGAACAAACCAGATGTGAATGCTCGAATTATAAGATGGTTGCTTTTATTATAGTAGTTTGATTTAACCACTGTTGATAAGCCTATTAAGGAAAATGTTGTTGCAGACTTTTTATCTAGGGTGAATCTGCCTAAAGGTGAAGAAGGAATGGTGGATGACCAGTTACCAGATGAGCACTTGTTTGCTATTTTAGTTCTCTCTCGACGGTTTACCGATATAGCTAACTATTTGGTATCATCACAGTTCCCACCAAACTTGCCCTCCAAATAAAAGAGCAAGATATTCAAGAAAAGAACCCCTTTCACCTAGATTGGGGCCAATATTTTCAAACTTGGCCCAGATCAAATCTTGAGAACGTGTGTAAGGGAAGAGGAAGTTTTTGACATCCTTCTAACCTGTCATGATGGGCATTTTGGAGGTCACTTTGCAGCAAGGAGGACAACATTCAAAGTGTTACAAGCAGGTTATTGTTGGCCCACTCTCCATCAGGATGTGAAAAATTACACTAGTCAATGTGATCGGTGCTAGAGGATATGAAAGCCTACTCCAAGAGATGAAATGCCCCTAAAACCTCAAGTGATTTTTGAGCCATTTGACAAGTGGGGCATGGACTTCATTGGGCCTATCAACCCTCCTTCAAAGAAAAAATAGTACATTATTGTGTGCACTGATTATTTGAATAAGTGGGCTGAAACCAAGGCAATGAAGGTAGCAACAAAAGAGAAGGAGGATGAGTTCCTAAGGGAGAATGTATTCTACAAATTTGGGTACCCTAGAGAGCAAGTCGCAGACCAAGGTAGCCATTTTACCTCCAACATGATTGAAGAACTACTCAGCTATCACAAAATCAAGCATAGGACCTCCACTCCCTATCATCCACATTATAATGGGCAAGTGGAGGTGACAACTAGGGCACTGGAGGGCATATTAACCAAGTTAGTGAGCAGTAGCAAGAAGGATTGGGCAGAGAGACTAGTTGAGGCCACCTGGGCCTATAATACCACATGGAAGACCACCATTGGATTTGTGCCTTATGAGCTGGTCTATGGGAAAAAGGCCTTGATGTCCATTTAGTTTTAATATAACATATTGAGGACGGTAGCCCAACTAGATTTGGACCTCATTCATGCACAGAAAGAGAGATTATTCCAATTGAATGGCTTGGATGAATTCAAAATGTAGGCCCTCATACATACATAGATAGTTCAGCTTCAGAGGAAGATCTAGCATGATAAACATATTAAGGAGAAGCAATTTCAGGAGGGTGATTAGGCATTATTATGTGATTCTAGGTATAAATAATTCAAGGGCAAGCTAAGGACAAGATGGCTCAGAACTTATAAAGATGCCATGATAATGGTTCTATGCAAATCAAAACTATAGATGAAGAAGCCATTCCATTCCTTGTTAATGGGCACTGATTGAAAATGTACAAGAGACCTTTATCAAACAAGAGTTCATTGACAATATCAATAAAATAGTGATGATGGTGGAGAAATGTTCAACTCCTCCCTCATAAAGTCACTAAAAAAGAAAAAGAATAAAGACATCAGTGAAAACCTCCATGAGGCGCCTGACTCCCATCGTTGGGTTGAAATTCTCGTGAGGCGGCTCAATGATGAAAAAAATAGAAAAAAGAATAAGAAGATCCCTGGGTGAAAACCTCCCTGAGGCGCTTGAGTCCCATTGTTGGGTTGAAAATCTCGTGAGGTAGCCCAATGATGGAAAAAAATAGAAAAAAGAATAAGAAGGCCCCTGGGTGAAAAACTCCCTTGAGGCGTCTAGGGCAAACAACTAGGGTGAAAACCTATCTGAGCTAGCCTAGTTGTTTTTCAAAAAAAAAAAGGAGAGAGAAAAGATAAAATTGTTATTGCAGGTGGGAAAGATATTCAAGGAGAAAAAGGAGGATCGAAAGGGAACCCAGCCTCACATATATTCATCTCCCCCACTCCTCACCATGCATCCCTCCATCATTTCTATCGTTTTTCCACTCCATTGCTTCGATTTAGGTGAATATTGTGTTTTCTACAAGATCCCCTGAAAATCTACAGGATGATCCTATAGGAATTATAGTGGCCCAGAAAACCTACAAGAAGTAATCCGAGGGCACATGGTAGATTTGTTGGCTCTCTAAAATTCATCCTAGGCATGATCTAACACCTCACCTCATCCACCATTATCATCCCTACACTTAGCATTGAAAAGAAAAAAGATTTGTCTCAATAGTTTCTACTAGTCATAGAAAAAAGAGAAAAAAAATAATGAGGATTAAGAGCATTAACTAAGTGTCCTTTTCTCTACACACACTCCTACTCCCTCTGTCCATTCATTGCAGCATCCTCACAACCCCAACCAACAACATGATTAAAGAATTCTAAGGGTGAAGCAACTACAGGACATCCTATAGGAAATCTTGTAGTAGCCTATCCCATAGAATTCCAATCAACAGCTACAAGTATTCACTAGGATGATCTAGGAGCTCAACAGCAGTAGCAGCATCAGATCTTCAGTCACAGATACTTGCAAAATCCAAGAAACCATTAACATACAACAAGAGGAGGAAGGAGAATGGCATGTAGCAAGTAAACAATGCAACACCTCTGATCTTCAACAACTGCAGCATGGCATCAAAACCATAGGAAAGTACCTGCTCGCTCACTCATATGAATCATTTAATCAAAAGTTGTAAGGGTTATGAGATAGTTGGTTTATAAGTGAAAAGGTGCCCAGCTAACATGGCCACCTTAGTTGAGTCAGCACATGCAAAATCGGGTGTCCTGTCACACGTGGCTGCAGTCAACTCAGAGACAGAGGATGAGTAGGACAAGAAGTGGTTAAATATGGATCTACAAGGTGGGAGATAATTACAAGGAATGCGAAATGATGAGGTGGTAGTGGGGACCAACTATCCAAAAAAGGAAACGTACCTCTGTGGCCAGCACACCACCTCACCCTGAAACATCATAAAGGGAAATGAAACATCATTCGCATGCATTCATGCATTCCACCTCCTCGAAACTCTCTCACTCAAGTCACTCTCATAACCCTGGCCACCCACCAGAAGCAAGGATCCATCGTTCTACACAAGTATTCCTACAAGAGCATGCATAGGAATTCCTACAGGATACACAGAGGAAATCTACAAGATAGGAAAAGAATAGTTCTAGAGGGGATATCACGAGAATTGTCCACTGCCACCATTCTAAAGAGATAGGCTCTAAAATTCCATCCCCATTTACAACCAAATTAACCTAAAATAATCTAAAATCTAGTGAATTTAGCAACTGTGGGGTGAATTACATACACAGTCAACTATGTTTTCCTCCTGAATTAAAAAAAATTGTGTCAACCCTCTCATTTTCTCCTTAAGCCTCACAAGCAAGATGACAGGAGGGTTTAATAGGAGAGAGCCCACAAACACTGTGAGGATAAACCAACAACCCCAAGTGCTTGAAATCTTCACAAGACACAACTGGATGGGGTTTTTCGAAAAATTCACAAGGTTTGATGATGACGTGGCTCAAGAATTTTCTCACTCCATCACCCTATAGTAGAATCCATGACACTATTTTAGTTAGAGTCCTCATTATAGATCTCACACCATAGCTCATCAGTAGGGTCACCACGCTTCTCCTAGGAATTTCAAGGATAAAAGAAGACAAAGGAGATGGTCAAGTGGCAAAAACAAAATTATTTTTAGAAGGTGAAGAACCCACAGAGGATAAAAATGGAGTAAGAAGGGACAGTCTGCCATATCCATGGAGTGAGGTAGGCTACCAACTCATCAAATACATCTCATGTGAGGGTAGATATAGTGTTGTTTATGGATACCATTTCAGGATCCTTGAAGAATTAAGATTCAGGGTAGAAACACCAGTTCACCAAAGACTCAGTATACCCTATTTCTTGATGCAATCACTCATAGACTCCAGCAGAAAAGTAAAGGAAGGGAGTTCCCAACAATTGGCTCACCATGGGTTGATTAGGGTCCTCATTGAGGATGCCCCCCAAAACCTTAGAATCCCTATAACATGGTTAGTCTTCAAAGACTTTCCAGCAGAGGATGACATCAAAACCCTCACTTATGATGTTAGTCCTTCTGTCAGTGAGGAGGAGGAAAAATAGGAGGAAGAAGATATAGAGCTAGATAAGGATGAGATGGATGAATAAGAAGATGATACAGAGGAACATGATGAATTAGAATGAGAAGAGGGAGAAGAGAAGGAGGATGATGATGAAATAGAGGAGGAAACTATGGAAGGAACTAATAGAGATGAGGAAGAACCACAAGAGGAAGAAGACATGAAAAACGAAGAGGAAGAAGGCATTGAAGCATAAGGGAAAGAAAAAAAGGAGGAGTCACCTAGGGTGTCTCCAGAGGCCACTGAGATGGAGGTAGCAGTTGCCTTCACTGCTCTCAGCACCCTAGTCAAGCAAAAAGGAAAAAGGAGGCAAACCCCCCTATATTAAAAACAAGAAAGAGCACAAGAATCAAACAAGGGGAGCCACAAATGTCAACAAAAATTCCTATTGAGATTGAAGATTCCCCTACTCAAAGAGACAAAACGCCTTCCCCTAAGTCACCAATCACATATATGAGGAGGCCTAATACTAAATCAACTTCCTCAAAGGGTAAGGTAATCCTACAGGATCCACAACAAAAGCTATATGAAGCAAAAATATTCCTACAGGATACTCTGCTGAAACTACAGGAGTCACAGAAATTGGAAAGAAGGGTAGGGGAGCAATAAGAAACAAAAGAAGAAGACCCAGAGACAAAGGAACCAAGCCCCCAACCTAACCTGGACTCCTATTATTGGTTTATTGAAGGAGGCAGGGGAATGCCTAAAAACATTTCCATCCCATTGTTTTTCAAACTTGAGAGGCAAAGGGTCAGAACCCATAGATGAATGCAAATCACCAAGTCAAAAGGGGTGGAAGACATTGGGCACATGGAAGAGAAGCTCAAAGAAATGGGCAAATATCTAAGTGGCTTAAGGAACAGAGAAGAGATAACGAGAGAGGAAAATGCATGGTTGAGGGGACAACTACAAGAAAGCGAGAACCAACTAGCATGTATGGCCAGCCTCTCCTTGGAGGCCATCCAGTGTAGGATGCCAGCTAAATCTTATTCTCTTTACCTTAAAGAAAAATGGCTATAGTTTTAGATTAAAACACTAGCACAAAGGGGCACCATGCCATTTCAAGACTACAGGCAGTTTATTGATCTTTGTGATCAAAGTACACTAGAGGATAGGGCCAATATGGCTAATTTTTATTTGCACAACATGGCACTCATAGACATTAATGTTTTGGATCCTAATGCAAAGCTAGGAGAACTACAATTAATGGCTTTGACATCTTCGATGAACCATGAGGAGTCAAGGGCTACAAAGATGAAAAGAATATTGGCGAGAGAGAAAAATGAACCTCTTTTCATCATTGCTGAACAATCAAATACCATGGCCCTAATCATCACCCATAATTTAATTGCAGATGACCCTCATCTGGCACCTAGATATCTTGTTGCACAAGAGCAAGCAATTTCACATTTCGAGGATATGCTTAGGTTGCTAGGAGATGATAATATACATGTCTTCCTAAGAAGATGGAACACACTACCACACATCTTGAAGATCAGAGAATATCACTCTCCTCAAAGGTTGAGAGAGGCACTCAACAAGCCACCTATGTATAAGCAATCAATGCAAAGGTTGAAGGTCAATTGGATAGGCCTAAAACTCAGTCCACCACTACTCCTAGGGATGCTAGAATGGAGGAAAGAAGAAAAATAAAAGAGGAATTGCGGCCAAGAAACCTATTGAGAACCTTATGGTGATTCTTTTTCTCCTTGCTAACCTACTAATTGAAAGAAGGCACAAATGGAAGCAAACTAACATACAACCAATACAATCTACCTTGTTGCAATGGAAATGCAACTACTTAAGAAAACAAAAAATTAAACTATGAATCTATGCTAACATACATATACAATAAAGAGGAGCCTTGGCTGCTAGGGTTGGGCCCTAACCCAAGAGCTTCAACCCTTTGCGTTAATTCAGTGTTGGCTCAAAACAAACCTCATTCTTATTATCAAAACAATGGATTACATAAAAAATTGTCACAAGTCTTGCAGCTCGAAAATAGAGTAGAGTTTTACAATAAAAAATATGAATCCTATAGAGATCCTAGGCATTTCTTATACATCTGAACTCTCCAATGAATTCCTTAAAATTAGGGAGGCTCATCTACCAAACTCGAGATAAACTAGTGCTTTGTCTTTCACTTGGTCAGTTGCCTTCTAGTCCTCGTGATTTGGCTATTTAAACTCCGAGCTGATGGAGGAATATTCAAATGGAGGGGTAGTAAATGAGGAGGATTTGCCTCCTATAATTCCTCTCCTTTGTCCCATTTGAGTTTTGACTAAGGACTTTGCCAAAATTCATCACTTGTATCCTTTAATCCTACATTAAATGCACATTAGAGCACAAAGAAACATATCTAACTCTAACTCATCTCATAAAAAAAAATATAATCAAAAGTATGCAATAAGTTATGAGAATAGTTGGTCTGAATAAGCTAGGGGGTGAATTAAGGCCCATATAGTTACCCAATGATGAGGCTCATCAGATGGATGATGTATCCGCGGAAAACCCTGCCTTTTTAGCTAGACAGGGCTCTGCAGTGAGGCATGTAATGCTCCTTCATCATCACTTGAAGGAGGTCCAATCAACAGGCTATATTCAGGACCTTCCTTTTCTTGGTTTCTAAAGCTCCATCCACTTCGCGTAGATCCAAACATCAAAGCAATGGCCTAACTTGTTTTTCACATAAGAGCATCTTAATCCAGGTATTCAAAGATCTTAAATACTTACCTCATGGTCCCTTGAAGAAGCATCACTCTGCTTCATTGTAACTGACTAAGGTGTCAACCATAAACTTTGTAACAAATCCTCGTATAACCTGATCAAGCCAATGGTCAACAGCGCACGCGATCTTATCTTCAAAGGCTTCCAACCTCTGCACTAGCTTCAGAGTCCAAACTATTGGTCCATCAAGCCTCCACCTTCCTTGGTCATCTTCCAATTTCGCTATCCACTTGTATAGTTTAATGAGGAAGGTTCTGTCACACGGAATGAGTCATGGTTGTGGACAAGATCGACCTCCCTAGTATCTAATGATATCTAGTGACAAGCAAGCCAATCAAAAACTATCTTTCTCTAAATATGCAATTAAAAACAAAGGCAAACAACTGTTTTAGGCCTACCTTGGGTCCAATGCAAGTTTGTGGAAGCCTCGCTCCCTTGATCCAAATGAGCTTCCTTGAAGTAAGTCTGCAAACACAAACAAGCAAACAAATTAAATAGTACCTGAAAAGCCAATATCATAAAGCATATTCATCATAATGATCAAGGAGATTATGAAACAAACCACATAAGACAATTTGTTGAGAAAAATGAATCTGATTGTATTAATTCAAATGAAAGAAGAACTTTACAACCTGTGCCTTGATGTTGTACAAGCTCCTTCTAGGGTCCGACAAGAAGTCTCCTCTACTTTGACAAGTTTCACTCACTTCCCAATGAAACCAAAAGGTATGTGATCTCTCCTCTCAAGTTTAACTAGGAAGTCCCAATTCCATCAGCATTTACCCTCAAAATGTTCAGCTTCTAACCTCCCTATCAACTGACCCAATGCCTTAATTTATAGTGCAATGGAGGGAAGTTACTAGGTCCTCCTTCAAAGGGATAAAGCCCTCCTTCAAAGGGATAGCTCCTCCTATCAAGGAATTAGCTCCTTCTCTTTTGGGATGCATGAACCACCTTGGAGTGAACAATCCACGTCGAAATCCTTCTAGAAACATCTAGAATTAACCCAAAAGTGAGTTTTTTAGGATAAACTTGCACCTTTTTGAATTTCACAGGGGTACGCACCCACCCCTTTATAGACAGAGCGTGCAGGTATGCAGGTATTATGAACAAAGGGTGCGGGTCCGCAGGTAAAAGTAGGGGAAAGTGCGGAACCAGAGTAATATTGATTTTCAAAGTCTTTCTTTCTTTTGCAAAGCTTGACATGAAGAGCTAAGGTCTGAGACTTGCTTAGGAGGCTAGTATAGGTGATGATAGACCCATACTGAAATTTCATATTTGGGTCTACACAGTTTTTTTACAAATTTAATTTAATTATTAAAAATTTAATTTTTATAAAATAGGTTGAAATATTTAGAGTAGTATTCCCAAAAAAAAAATTAAGATTTTTTTTTACAGTTTTTTAATTAATTTATGTTAAATTAATTAATTAAAAAATATCAGAAACTAGTCTTATTAAGCATGTCTTATTCATAAATCCTCGCATCGGTATATTGTATTGTCAAAAGAATTCTTTACAAGTTAAGAATTTCCATAGTAAAATGGGGTCAATCTTCATGGTTAAGAATTTTGTTACATGTGGTTCACAGGGCTTTGGATTTGGTGAAGAATGGTTGTTTTGTTATGGTACTCCATCCGAGAAGGTCACATGTTCAAATCTCTAATGAGTGTTTACCCCATAGAAAAAGAAAAGAATGCTGTTAATGAGTGTTTACCCACAAAAAAAAGAAATATTGTAACTTGTTTTAAAATGGTTGTTTTGATAAGACACTTATTCTAAAAAATCACAAGTTCAAATTCCTCATTGGTATTTACTCCATCAAGAAAAAAGAAAAGAATATTGTTACGTGTTTTAAAATGTTTATTTATTTAGTTTTTATAATAATTCTTTTATAATTAATAATAATAATAAAATTAAACTAAAGTTATTGGATGGATTTGAAATGTTTATACATTAAAAAAAAAAAAGAGAAAAAGAGAAAATTATTATAATTGTTATGAAAAAATTAATTTATAGAATATAAATCGGGCAGTTGTCCTGAATTCCGAAATCTGAGAGGAGTTATTTTCATATTTATCTCCCAAAAATAATTATATATATTTTTTCATTTAAATAACTGATTATTTAAAAAAACCAGATTAAATAAATTTCATTTGAAATAATAATCTTGATAATTAAATTGTTATAGAGATTTAATTTATATGACTTTAATAGTTTACAAAACAATTATCATTAATTAAGCTATTTGAAATTTACAATTTTTATTTTGTAAATACAAATCTTTCAGATAAATTACATAGTTAAAATTTGATCAAGATTTCTGTAGAAATTACATATGAAAATTTTTTGACCATTAAAGCTTAATTTATTATCGATCGCAGAAACTTAAATACATAAAATATATCTTATAAAAAAAAAGATACTTTTCATATTTCATATGTAACAATAAAAAAATACAATCTCTTGGACATATTTTCATATTTCATATGAAAGAAAAAATAACTTATAGACTTATAACACATTTGCTAACTTAAAAAACCAAGTCAAATAAATT
>APFE031028208.1:26169-90777 GCA_000404065.3 Pinus taeda | reverse complement strand
TTAGGAAGAGTGAAGTACTTTATCATTTCGAGGATCATCTTGTGGAGAACCCGGTTGGAACCTGTAAAAACATTCAATCCAAAATATATATATGAGATCATATCATCATTGAGGTAGGCATTCCCATACTCAGATCAAAACTAACTAGAAAACTGACTACTGCTCTAATATAGGAATGATCTTGTAATAGATCACAAGTATAGACACATGTAGACACAGTATGGACACGACCATCTGTTTATGAATAGTCTACAATATAATGAATACAAAATTCCTCGCAGCCTGGATGGTAGAAACTAGATCCAGGGTCTTCATTTCTACTTCTCGAAATAGTAAGATTCTATCCATGCGAATGAATGTGTCGAAGTCGAACATGGTAGAAACCACTTGATTACTAGTCCATGATGTAAACTGTTAACAAGTGTGAGAGAAACCACCAATAATGAGAATGGCTCTCAAAGTACTCAGTACAATCCATGAGATGTGATTAGATGTGTCGATGTTGAACATGTCAAAGAATCCTTCGATCGAAGGTCAATGATGCAACCTATCATCGAAGGCGAGAAACCTGCCATTGAGGCGTGAAGATCCCAAGGTATTGGTGATTTCTAGATCATCTTTCTAGATAAAGAGCTGAAGTCGATAGAAAGCAATCCGTCGTAGGCAAGCCCACAACACGAAATCATAGGAAATTTAGTTGCAAGGACTAACTCAAGGATGGTCAAGATGGATGACAGATATTTTACAAATGAATGGCTTATTTGCACTAACCTCTTGAACACATAACGACACAGCAGCTAGTTTGGTGACAATTGACCCAAAGTTAATACCCAAAAACCAGCTGAAGACTTTCAATGTGGTTTGATCAACTGTTAGGCAAAGGATTTCCCAACCCAGGTGAATGAAAGTGTCGTGTTCAAGAGTGGTTGCAAAGTATGACAAACAGGTTCATTTTTCTCTCTTTTCCCCCACCATTTTTTACAAGCTTGAGGAGGATAACATGTGCTTGATTATAAGCTCATCCTTCAGATGAGTCCAACTTAGTTTAAATTCAAACCCTAAGAAGGAGTGGTCCGTTCCTGTTTGTAATTGAATAGGCCCTTTACTGTTGAAATTTAACGAGTCCAGTATAGGATAAACTCGGCGTTTTTCATTTTTAGAGAGTCTAAAAAAACTTTGTGTCTCCCAAGCCCAAAAAAGTATAAAATAATACTTGAGAGAACCGCTTTATCTTTTATAACCAAGGATTACTTTTCGTAATTAGTGCCTCTGATCCAAAAAATTAAAAAAGCGATCAATGACACGTCGTTTTATGACCAATATCAAATTTGAAACGACAAAAATCCGGCAATATTTTCATGTTTTTACGGTCAGAAAAGGGATGTAAGAGGATTGTCTTTTTAGTTCTGTTTTAACGAGCTTAAAAAAGAAAAACTCAGCAATCTTTCCATGTTTTAGGAGTTAGAGAAGAGCTTAAAGGTGACTCTAATGTTTTTTGTTGAAAACAACTGATTTTGCCTGAAAAATCTATTAACCTGAACAAAAACTCAAACATTACTCATACCTGTTTAAAATGCGTAAAAATGTCACAAAAATTACCTTTTCAAAGTGAAACATAAACAAATTTGTAATTTATTTACTCAAAAAACTTATAAAAAGGACTTTTAACCATTCATTTTTACCGTTTGAGATTTGGGTGAGAAAAAAGGGCTTTTGACTAGAAACTTCCTGTGAAGATTGTGGAAAACCTGTTCGTCAAAATTGAACGCCGTCTCCTCCATGTAATCCACATCATCCTACTCTTCATTTCTATCTGTTTGAAATTGTTTTTTAGGGGTTGATTTTTATTTTTAGGAGGTTTTTAGGTTTCAAAACTTGCTCGCGGGGGCCCGCGGGTTTACCACAGGGGACCCGCGTACCCCGACTTTTTTGCAATGGGAAAAAATTCGGGGGTACGCACCTGCCGTGAAGGCAAGGTGCGGGCCTCATGCATTGTCCCTAACAAGAGGGTGCATACCCCATGCAAAGGTTTTTAAAACCTAACTAACTCAAAAATTACCCAAAGAATTCAATTTTATATATTCTAATTCACCTTTTTACTGGATGTAGGATAAACATCATGCTTGATTGGCGAGAACGGGAGCATGAGGACGTAGATCTTGCCGCAATGAATCATCAACCTTCGATTGATGCATTGAAGGCATGTGGCTTATACAAATTCTAGGCCATACCTGGCATGAGGGCCCAGGTGGACTTTTTGCAGTGGTTGGTTGATAGATGGAGTATACATGACCATTGCTTCTTCATTGGTGGACACCAGCTCGAAATAGAGTCGGTAGATATATAATTTTTGACTGGTTTGCCTAGGAGAGGTGAACATTTGACTCTATTCGGGGCTAGGGCAGGTGGCCAGTCTGTCGAGAGCCTTCAGCTAGAGTATTGCAATGTTCAGAATCAAGACAAAGGGATAGATATCAAAACCATATCCTGTCGTGAACTCATGGTGATTGGGTTTACAGTTACCAGACTCTGCGATAGCGCAACACTACACATAGCCACTGGATCCCAGATGTGGATGGTAGTTGATTGTTTTCGAGGCACCATTTTCAACTGGTGCGATGCTGTGTTGGCTAATGTGAAAGGCCAACTAACCAGGGCCAAAAATGGACAACTGAAGACCTTTGTATATGGTGCTATAGTTGTAAGTTTTGGTCTGAAGAGGGTTTCGATGTTGATCCCACAGCACCTCACTGTTGGAGCTGGGCTTCCTCGAGAGCCCAAACTAATGCGATGGGTTGCAGTTATGGCCTATCATCCTGATGAGGGGACCGAGGTCGTTCAGTTCAAACTTGAGTATTTCCAATGGTTGGAGAACTAGGTCTTTTCTATCCAGGACTTTCCTTATGCTGGGGTAGATTTTCGTGGGGACCCAGACATGGCTCTTCCACCAGGAGAGCAATGGGAGGACTCAGGCAAAATCACTTTCAATATTTTCCTAATTTTTTTTGTTTTGTTTTTATCTCGTCTCAAAACTGATAATAAAAGTTTCAAATGCAGATGTAGGACCACAGTGACCAGCCGCTCTCTAGCCTTACGAGAGGAAACAACTAGCTGCACCAGCTCCAGCCCCACAGGACGAATCAGCAGAGACTTTGGCTGAGTTGGAGAGCCATCTAGAGTGCTTGACGAGGGACATTCTAGAGACTAGCATAGATGACATTCCTCGTCGTCTTTAGTGCTACGTGATTGGGGTCCCAGGACCTTTTAGGAGGTTCCTTTGTAAGGTGGCCCGTGCAGTGGTTTCGTATCGAGATCATCACCAGTGATGGGATGATCGCCTATTGTAGTCACATATGATATTTTTTCTTTTTTTACTTATCAATTTTGCCGATCATAAGGTGTTTTTCAACCTATGATCGAGGACGATGTATATTTTGACACACTCCTATATTATATCACTATTAACAACTTATCTTGTTAAACATGTTATGGAATGTTTTTAAATTTACTTGTATGATTATTGCACATGTATACTTAACATTTGAGAAGCAATTAAATCTGCTAATTTATTTAAGGATCTTGGAATATGTTGATATTCAATATAGTCAAATTCACGTTCCAAGAGACGCACTCTCAAAAATAATCTCAATAATACTGGATTTCTAATGGCATATACTCTATTAAGCTGTAATACAACGAGTTCAGAATCTAACCTCACTATCAAACTCCGAATCCCAAATGAAATAGATTTAGACAATAACTCAATCATTGTGCTATACTCAAAAATGTTGTTTGTTGTTTGACCGAGGCTTACCCCATGCATAGATACCAACTCGTCAGAGGGCGAATAAATAACCCAAGTTGCGGAAGAAATATTATGTGTACTATGACAAGCACCATCAGTGAAACCAATGTATGTTTGGAGAGGCATCGACATCTGCGACATCAAGAGTAAAACGAAGATAAATGGGAATAATGATGAAAAACACTCTCTAAGCTAAGCACACTTTTTAATCTAAAGCACACCAGCTAGAAAGAAAACTAACCTAACTAAAAATCTCCACTCTGATCTTTTAAGCATAATACCTCTTCAAGTAAAGACCATTTCTGGTTTTACCTAAAGAGACCCCGTCAAAGTCTACCAATTCATAGGCCCCTTTTGCTAGCTTTCGCTTGACAACATAGGGACCATGAAACATAGGCACAAATTTTCTAGCGCCTAATTTATCATTTGCCTGATCGTATAATAAGACTAGATCTCCTTCCGAAAAATTTCGAGGGATCACATTTCGATCATACTGAGCTTTAATACATTTTGCATGAGATTCGATCGCTAATGTAGCATCACGTCGATTCTCATCTAGATGAGCCAAGTATAACAAACATCTTTCCTCTTCGGAAGTGGCTAGAAGTAATTTGATGGCCATTCGCAATGACGAGATTTCACACTCAATGGGTAACACAGCTTCCAGACCATAAACTAGTTGGAAAGGAGTGAACCCTGTTGGCATTTTTACTGAGGTTCGATACGCCCAAAGCGTTGAAAATAGCATGTTATGCCAATTCGACCGATGAATCCCAATGATTCGTCGGATCATGATGACTAGAAATTTGTTGATGGCTTCAACCAGACCATTAGCTTGTGGATAATAAGGAGTTGAACTGTCGTGACGCAAGCCAAGCTGGCTTGTAAGTTCAGTCATCATAATGTTTCGAAAATGACGCCCATGATCAGTGATAATTGCTTGTGGAACACCAAACCTAGCAATGATATGATTGAACATGAAAATCGTAGTTGTTTTGCCATCTGCCTCAAATGTAGGCATCGCCTCGGCCCACTTAGTAAAATAATCTACCGCAAGGATGATATACGCATGCCCCCCGACCAAGTGAGGGTTACATGTAATAAAATCAATACCCCATTTGGAAAAAGGACCAACGGAAATTATAGGGTGAAGAGGAGCAGGTGGAGCGCACACCTTTCGATCAAAAATCTGGCAGTTGTGGCATTTTCGGACCGCGATAATATAATGTTTAAACATAGACAACCAGAAGTAGCCAGCGCGCAATATCTTTTGGGATGTGGCATACCCAGACATATGACCGCCACATGCTCCAGAGTGACAGTCGTTTAGGACCCTTTTAGCTTCCTCATGATTCAAACAACGTCGAAAAAGAGAGTTCGCCCCACGACGATAAAGAGTATCTCCAATAATTTTGAATTGTTGGGACTGGAATCATATTTTTCGATGTTCCGACCGTGAAATATCTGGCCGAAAGTATTGGGTTTGGAGATAAATGATGATATCCCCGTACCATGGATCTAAAGTGCTGATTAGAAACAAGGATTCGTCCACAATGGGCTCCTCCGCCACAATTTCCGTGTCAGCACGCGGGAAGTCACACATTAACTCTGCAAAAACCAAAGATTTCTTTGACTTAGAATTTTCAAATTCCAAGTCGAACTCCTACAGGATCAAAATCCATTTGTAGTACTTGCCCCCCAGCAATTGCTTGGTCAAAATATAGATCATAGGGTTGCAATCAGAAATGACTGTAGTCTTACGTAGTAAAATGTAATGACGAAAACGTTGGACAACTTGAACGGCTGCCAATGCCAATTTATTCACATGTGAGTATTTTAACTCAGTTGGATTTAAAGTTCGACTAAGGTAATATATCACATGTTCAGTACCCAATGCATCTTCCTGAACTAACACCATTCCAATGGTGGAATGGGAGGCAGTGAGATACAAGAAGTAATCCTGGTTGTAGTTGGGAGGATGCAGCAACGGTGCATGGGTCAATACGTATTTTAGTGCATCAAAAGATTTTTCAGCTATCTCGTCCCAAAAGAATGAAGTATTCTGTTTCAACAACCGGGTAAAACCCTTTGTGATCTCGACGTAGTTAGGGATTAATCGACGTAAAAAGTTTGCTTTCCCTTGCAAACTTTGGAGTTGGCAAAGACTCTAAGGAGGAGGCAATTTGATAATGGCTTCAACTTTCGAGGGATCGACGTGAATGCTGGCTTTCAAAACAACAAACCCCAGTAACCAACCTGTTTCAATACAGAAAACACACTTGTGGGGATTCAACCTAATCCGATAATGCCTACACCTCATAAAGATTGCTCTTAAATGGACGAGATGATCAGCTCGATGTAATGAATGAGGAGACAAGTCATCTAGATAGGGTTGCACAATGTGCTTGATATCATGAAAAGCATAAGACATGGCCTGTTGAAAAGTTGCCCTGGCATTCTTAAGCCCAAAAGGTAATTTGCAATAAGCAAATGTCCCCCATGGACAAATGAATGTCGTTTTTGGTTGATCAGCAGGTAGAATATCGATTTGATTATATCTGGAAAAACCATCCATGAAGGAGAAAATTTCAATGCCAGCACAAGCATCGATGATTTGATCGATATAGGGAGTTGGGTAATTTTCCTTTGGACATGCTCGATTAATGTCCCTGTAATCGATACATATTCTTATTGTCCCCTTCTTTTTGTTAATAGGAACAATATTCGATACCCAATCCGTTAACGGGATTGGATAAATGAAACCTGCTTTGAGTAATTTTTCAACTTCTACTTTAATTGCAGCATCTTTCCTTGGGTGTATTTGACGCAAACGTTGCCGGATGGGTTTAGCATCCGGGTAGGTTTTGATTTCATGAATAACGATTGCGAGGTCAATTCCTGGCATTTCCTCGTATGACCAGGGAAACATGTCGCAAAATTCTTGAAATAGGGCCTTATATGTTTGAATTTCATCTTCCGTATAAGAGGCACCTATATGAACGTTTTCAACAATTCCAGGCTTAACCGAAATGTCAAGGGGAATAGTTTGAGAAATATTTCCCAAGTTTAACTCAGAATTAGGATGTTTCATTAGATTCTGAGCTTCCTTGACATATTCAGCTATAAAAATTGATGAGAAAGCATTTTCAAAATGATCTCCCTCAGGTAAAAATGAAGATCTGTGATGAAGATCTTCCCATGGTCACTCATCAATGCATAGGATTTCACGAATTTGATCATCAGTGTGAACAAGTTCAGAAAACGTTATTGAATCCGAGTTTGATGTTGAAAGTGTAGGTTTTAACCCCGTACAGAAATTACCTGCATATGAAGTCTAAATCACAGGAAAATTAAAAATGCGAGAGCATAACACATAAAACACATATACACAGAGATTTCCCACTGGATCTCAAAACGAGACTACTAGCTTGATTTTTTCATTATGTTCCTTTCAATGTTACAATACATATTTATACATGCCGAAGCATCCAATACCATGGACCGAAAAACCATCACGTCCAATACCATGGACCAAAAAAACATCGATCCAATACCATGGACCGAAAACCATCGCGTCCAAAAAACATGTGCGAAAATCATGCACAAAACCATAGGTGGGTCCGCCCAACCTAACATAGGGTCCAAAACCAAAATTTTCCGGGCGCTGCCCCGGACCCCATAAAGTGGGGTTACGGGTACCCCTCAAACCCCCTGTTAACTATGTGGAAAGAATATAACACAACCCAACAAGCCATGGGGAGTGGTATAATGTAGCGGTTGGTTAAGCATGCGACAAGCATTCTTGAGAACGCTATCGAGGGTGGCAGGTGAAATACGACGAAGCAATGGAAACCCCGAGTATTTGCATCTGTGATTGCATTCGTGCTTGGAGGAAGGTGACGGGCTGGTGGTCGGAAAGGCATGGCGAGTTGGTAAACCTAGTTTTTGTGGGAAGAGAGCTCTGGCTATGTATTGAGGAGGGTGCCAGGCATAGGGAAGAGGGGGGCTTCGATTACTTGCAAAGCTGTGTTCTTTGGTGTGTTCAACGTATTCGGGTATGGAGAGTTCCTACTTTGGCTCCAGTGGTTAATTGGCAGTGTAGTAGTGGGATTGGGTGGTGGCAGTCATTGGACTGACCTTCGTTCTTTGCGTAGCGACAATCAGCCTACCCTCTTGGCGTCCCTATTCATCTGTGGTGGAAAACTAGGAGGGCCTACGACTGAGTTTGGTTTGTCGAATTCTGTTGGTGGAAGCTCTTTAAATTTCTGTTTAAATTTGTTAATAACCCTCTTAACTTCGGAGGATGCCATTTTCCCAGAGAAAGTTCGGAAGATGGTGACATTCGGTGGATTGTGTTCTGGGTAATTTTCATTTGGTGCGAGTGCGAGCTAGTGGGGTTCAATTTGGAGCTAGGAGCTTTGTGTAATTCCCTGTCTGGGCTGGCTGCCATGAAGACCCCGTAACGAAAGGCTTCCTCCTCTGGTCCTCTTACTATTGAAGAATCTCCCACCTAAGCGTTGGTTCTAGCTCCACCTCGCCGTGGTGGAAAAATGGCTAGGAGCTCGCAGTGAGGTGCTGGTAGGTCACGAGGTGGAGGTGTTAGGAGTGGTGGAAAATAGGGGATGAGCAGGGGGGATGCGGAGAACAGTGGCAAACAGAGGAGCCGAGGTGGTGGACGTCAAGGTGGAGTGAAAAGTGGCCCGGGAGCGTCTGAAGCTCAAGAAGGGCAAGTCCACCACCATTGTTGTGGGGCAAGCTGTCGAGACCTCATTGTTAATCTAATGAATCGAATGGATGCTGTTGAATGCATCAAAAGAGAAGAACATGCGCTGTAGATGGCAACCTTGGAGCGACTTCACTACTTCTAGAGTCAACTCAGGGAGTGTTTAGTTGTGGTGTGGAGAGGTCGGAATCTACTCTTAGAGAAAGTTGAAAAGTTGGAGACCCGGATGGCGCACTTTGAAGGGAACGCCCATTGCGACTTCCGCCCTCTATCGCCTCCTAGAACTGCCCCAAAAAACCATGCATCCATTACTTCTGGTGACTAGTATGCTTTCTGGAGTATTTTTTGTTTTAGTTGTGTTCTGTAGCCTATGGCCTAATCGGTTCTGGTTTCTGCCTTTAGAGGCCCTTTTGTATTTTTGTCATATGGTGAACTTTTTGATCAACAAACCTGGTCGGGGTGAGACCACATGTTTTGATGAAATCTATATGTACTCCTTTCTCCGAAATTAATAGAAGATTAACTTACACAAAAAACTTTTTAATTAAAATTTTATGCAAATCAATTTTTTTGGAAAAAATACTTCAAATGTCATCATTTTTTGATATAAAATTTATAAAAATTTCATAAAATTTGTTATTTTTTTTCCAACTTTTTTATTCAAAATTTTTCATAAAATATTTTATTTAATATGTCATTTTTTACAAAAAGGTCTTGAAATACGTAATGTTTTAATTATATCTATATGTAAAATGTGTAATTTTTGTTAAGTGTTTGAAATTATTATTTTTTAGTGACAATTATTTTTGTGCATTGAAGGATCAATTAATGATATATAAATATATAAAAGTCCTAACTTGAAAATATTAATGTTATTATTTTTTTTGAACTTTGCAATTTTTTTTTTTTAAAATTTCATTATAAAAAAACATTGTAAAGAAAAACAAAAAACACAAGTTTGGAAAAATCTTAAAAAACAAACATCTTAGGAAAAAAAATAAGAAGAGAATAAGACCACTTGAAAAATGGTTAAATAATCAACATTTAAAAAAAATTGTACATACTAAAGGCATAAGAAAATTTAAAGTGTCGAAAATATGCCTTAAAAAAAATGTTGATGCTTTTCAAAATCTGCATGAAAATCACCAACATTTAAAAAAAATTATCCACACTTAATACATTAAAAAATTTAATGTGTCAAAAATAAGCCCTCTAAAAAAAGGGGTTGACGTTGCATCAACACTTTCCAAAATCAATATGAAAATCACTAACATTTAAAAAAAATGTTCATACTTGATACATAAGAAAATTTAAAGTGTCAAAAATATGCTCCAAAAAAAAGGTTGTATTACAAAATCGGATGATTTTTTCTACTTCAAAAAAACGGGTATTCGATACGGTTCCCATTTCATAGTTTACATCGTTTCCGCCCAAGACAAATTTTGTTCTCCAATAGAGATTGCAAACACGCATGTATTACCTTCCTTGGGTTTGCATCAGTCAAGGGTCAAAGGCCCAATGTTCCTGTTATGCTCTTGCTGTTGCATCCATGATTGTTGCATGTTATTCCCCTGCTTCCTGTTCCATATGATGTAGTTCTTCCTGTATGTGTTGGGGGAACTAATCTTTATAACGAGTTGTGGCTGCTTCTTCTCTATCTTGGAGGCTAGGGTTACTTTGTTTGCTTCATGATGTTAAGGTTGCAGATCCCGTTCGCGTTTGTCCCCTTTCTCGTGGCATGATGTTGTTGTTGTCCAAGAATCTTGTCGAGATTGGGGACCTCCTATTCTCAAGACAACTGAAAAGTATCAACCAACCAAGGAGACTGAATTTGCGACTAGCCACAATAGATTGCTCTTCCTTGAGTGCTGTGATAGTGTGGCTCTGTTGCTCTCCTTCTAGGGATGCTTTAGTGGTGGATGACTAAAAACAAGCCCTTATGTTGCCTCTAGTTTCCTTTCCGAGTGTTGAGGGTGATCGTAAGCTGCGTCCGACTCCTCCCTGTTGACGTGTATACCACCTCTTCTCTTGGGGAAATCCCTTGAAGCACCTTGCTAGTATTTCCAAGCCCTTGACCGCATCTCGTCTAGTTCCACCACCAAAGGTATGATTGAAACGACTGTCAATGTCCTTCCCTGATCTAGGTGGCTCTAGGAAACCTCAAAAATAAAAGCCATCAAATTTCATCAAAACTAAGTCCAAGTCATAGAGATCCTTGTTCTGAATCTAATGGCATAAACGACATTCAAATCTGAGTACGTATGCCCAACTTATTGCAGCCGAAAGTTTTCAAGCTAAAGTAAAAAAGTGGGACCCATAAGGCATACATGGCAGCTGAGTAGCCAATTAGTCAACAACAAATGACACTCCATCATTGGCTCCTTACCCCTGCAAAAAAGACAAAAAAAAACATTAAAACATTAAAACAAAAATACATTATGGTTGACCATATAGATATAACCATATATGGTTATAAACATTTATTTAAAACAAATAACATTCATATAAACGACATTTGGTTAGAGGTAATGTACTATATATGGTATATATGAATTGGTTGTAATGGATCACCAAAAGGGCGAGGGCCCCAGGCTTGACCCTGGGACCTCCCCTCCAAACCAAACTCTTAAACATAACACCTAGTCCGTTGGGCCAATGACTCGTTCCTTGATTTGTTCGCCAGTCCAAGACTATATTAACTCAAGCTCTTTTCATTCGATGGAAAAATGGAATGGAGGTTGAGAGCATTAGAACAATGATAGATTGGAAGATTAAAATGGCGGACCTACGGTTGTCGAACTATGAACTAGAGGCGGAACCATGACCCTGTGGAACCCTGACACGAGGAATCTTTTGATGCTGTAAGGAGTCTTTAGATTCTTTGGAGGCCAATAATTGATAATGATGAAATGGGTTTAAATTTATACTCATTTTAACCAGATTTCCCAAGGATCATGATGGCGCTGTTTGTTTTCTGATCTGAGTAGCCGATTTTCCAGAGGCAGAACCTTGAGCGTGGAACCTTGACACAAGAATCTATGAGGAATATTTCAGATTCCTTGGAGCTCCAGATTTGGAAGTTTCAGAATTGGGTCATGTTTATACTTGAATTTCCCAATTTTTAAAAAGGATCATGATGGCATAAACTGTTTTGGCATTTGAGCACCCAATTTTTAGGCCATCGTCAGATTGGGAGGTATAATGATGCATCTGGCCACTTTGATAGTTTTTGTTTTGGTGAAAGGATGAATGTATGTTGTAGGTTATGGTGATCTCTATATGCTACAGTTAGACAACAAGATCTGAATTTTTACAAGAAATTCATCTCTTTAGCCTTTGCACAAAAATCGAAATGGTGAAGTGATGAAAGAGGACCATGTTGACACTTTGCCAGAAAGTAGTTGTGTTTACAACCATTGGTCTCAGAATTTCGAGATGATTATGATGATGATGAGTATGATTTGAATCTGATCAATGGATTCAAGAGGACCATTTTATGTCAACTTGTGTGAGAGGACCATTTTATGCCACTCATGTGTGAGATTCCATTTATGGCACTTTTGTGAGAGATCATTCCTTTTTCACGTTGAAGGAGAACATCTTGTGAGTGAGAGTTATTTGCAGGAGAACATCTCTTTGGAGAGACATTCCACTCAAGATAAGAGTTTCATCCTTGTGTTGACATATATTTTTCCATGTACTCATCATCTTTTGCAAAGAATAATGAAGCAACCTCCCCACTCTTGACCCAAGGCCTAGAGACGTAGTCCACACTCGACGAACTCCGTTATCAAATTTTGTTGTGAGAATTATCTATGATCTCATTTACGTTTCCTCTTCTTTAAGTGTTTTGTTCATGTGGTTTTTCATACTCTTTTCCATGCAATTTTGAATACATTATAGAAGAAAAGATCTTGGTTAATTTCGATAACTTAGAGAATCCAGATCATTCCCACCATCATAGTTCCTCTAAGACTGCAAGAAGTATGGGGATTGTCCCTCCCTTATTAGGCTCTGTGATCCAGGTGGATATTGGTGGTCACCCGCCAATTCCACTTGGACCCCCACTATTGCTTCTTTCAATTTTTAAGTTTCCTTAATTGTAGCACACTTTACTCTTTTTAGCAGTTTTTCAGGTCCTAAATTTCCGGAGCCATTTTGAGGCCCTAAACGACGTTTTTTTTTGGAAATCTACCACTAGTGATATTTTATTATCTAAAATCGTTTTTTTCGTCGTAGTCCTCGAAGAGATATTTTCAATGGGTTATCATGCACGTCAAATAGAGATAATATGACCAAGTCGCAACCCTGAGAAGTTGGCTGTCCAACTCACCCCAATGGGGCCCATAAAATCTTGGTGTTACATCTCCTTGGGTTAGGGTTTTGGTTGTTTATGGTTTTCTCTTATTGTTCAATAATAAAAAGGCCCTTGAGCCTCATTGTAAGGCAATTCAGAGGCATGTAGCTGCCACATCTCTTCTGAGAGATAAGCTACCATCGCCTGAGCTAGTTTATTTCCATTTCTGTTTGTAAGCATATTTCAGTATTCTCCATTGATGAAATGAATTATTATTTCTACTGTATCTCTGTATTTGTGTTTATTTCTGTACTTTATTGCTTTCCTATTTCAATCCGGATCAGTGGTATCAGAGCGGTCTGCTCTTTCTTTGTTTTTCCTTGCATGTCCCCAACGAGGTCAGGATATAAGGAGTTAGGGCTTGAATTGGTCGAACCTTTGCAAGACCAGCCTAGCAAATCTGGACAGCCTCCCATGGTGGATGAAAAGAAAGACGAGGGGGTAGGAGATCCTATCAAAATCTTGATTGAAGATGCCCTCGAGCGACAAAGGAATGCGATGATGGACAACTTTGCCCAGATCCTTTAGCGGCTACTTAGGGTCGACACATCTACTTCCAGTAGCTACTCTGGAAGTGCCACACCCTTTAAGGTACAAGTTAACTTTGACATTCCCATATTTGAGGGTCAGATAGATGCAGATGTTGTAGATAAATGGTTAAATTTGCTAGAAGGATATTTTTCGTTCATGATTTTTCTGGCTAGGAAAAGATTACTTTCGCTCTTCTCAAAGCCACCCCCCATGTCAAGGACTGGTGGGAAACCTACTAAGAGCAGAAGGATGAAAGTACGACCTCAGTGTTTTCAGCCACACCCACTTAGAATTCATTCCGGGTTGCCATCAAGGAGTAGTACTACCCTGTCAGAAGCTATGAGGATCAATACATAAAGTGGACCACGCTGCGACAGGGAAGGGACCAAGATGTTCTAGATTTTACCAATATTTTTCATACCCTTCACACAAAGTTGGGTATCAAGGATTCAGAGCGTCATTTGGTACTCAAATACCGCGGTTGCCTACACGGGTACATCTAGGATGAAATAGAATTCCTGAACATCTCCTTGCTTGGCATGACATACCGATATGCTGTCGAGATCGAGAAAAATTTTAAACAGAAGAAGCGATACTTTGGATCTGCGAATCTGAATTAGGGGAAAGGTGCCCCCAAACCACAGAACAAAGGACAAATCCAAGGTAGGGCGGCCTAGGAAAACCTGCCAAATCCGCAAGCAAAGAATAGCGCCACGAAGTCGAAAAAGGACACAGAAAAGTGGTGTGAGTTCCATAAGAGCTCCACTCACAACTCAAGTGAGAGTTAGGCCAAGCAGTCACTGGTGGCTGAGTTAAAGGCTTCAGAATCAAATGCATGTTCCGACTTTGAGTCAAAACCTGACAAGGGGAATGACAAAGAGAAGCATATTATCGATGTGGATCCCAACGCCACCGTTGCCACCACAAAGATCCAGAAGGAGGAACCCGAAGATCCAGAGAAGGAGGAGCGCCTCTTCCACTCCTAGATGTGGGTAAAGGGCTCCCCGCTACAGGTCATTGTCGACAGCGGGAGCCAAAAGAACCTCATTTCCGCAAAGGTCGTGAAGTAGCCGAGCTTACCAACCACAACACATCCACAACCGTACACCATCAGCTGGCTTCGCCAAGGACAAGATCTTCGCGTGAGACAACAATGTCACCTTCCATACAACATCAAGCCCTTCACGAATGAGGTATTGTGTGACGTTGCTCTCCTTGATGTTTGTGATGTATTATTAGGCCAACCATACTTATGGAAGTGACATGATGTGTATGAATCAAGGCCTCATGCTGTTATTGTTACTTTGGGAAATAAGTTGTACATGATACCAGAGGTAGCACCGCCTACTTCCATCTCTTTAGTTACTGCAAAACAATGCAGTAAGCTCATTTCCAAAATAGGGAAATTTGTTTTCCTGATGATACGCCCTCAAGGAAAGAAGAAGATAGTGGCCACGATCTCCAGACAGGGTCCCTCCGCACAAAAATTACAGATGGACAAGGTCGTGGAGGAGTACGAGGACATCTTCACCTCCCCCGCAGGGGTTCCTCTGCATTGTCAGGTCAAGCACTCCATCGACCTAACCCCAGGTGCACTGCTACCCAATGGACCAATCTATCGGTGCCCTATTATGAAGAACGATGAAATCAAGAGGCAGATTCAGGAGCTGCTGCAGAAAGGTCATGGTCTACCGAGTTCATCACCTTGTGGGAGCCCGATCGTGTTTGTATAGAAGAAGGACGGGACTTGGAGACACTGCATTGACTATGGGGCGCTGAATAAGATCATTGTTCGGAATAGGTACCCAATCCCATGAATTGATGACCTTCTGGACCAACTGAAGGGGTCAAAATATTTTAGCAAGATCGATTTGAAGTCAGGATATCACCGGGTACCAATCGAACCCTCCAATGTGTGGAAGATTGCCTTCAAAGCCAAGGAGGGCCTTTTCGAATGGTTGGTTATGCCTTTCGGGTTGACGAATGCTCTTGCAACCTTCATGAGGCTAATGGATGACATCTTGCGATCATTCACCAACTCATTTGTAGTGGTATACTTGGAGGACATCCCGATCTTCAACTAGAGTTGGGAAGAGCACCTCCACCACATCCGACAGGTTCTCCAAACACTGTGGCAACACAAGTTATGTGCCAATTTGGAGAAATGCACTTTTGGCATGACCCAGGTTCAGTATCTGGGATACATTATTGATGAACGGGGGGGTGCATGTGGATCTAGCCAAGATCTAAGTCATTTGGGATTGGCCATCTCCAACCACTCTGAAAGAGCTCCGCAGATTTCTGGGTCTCGCCAACTTCTACCACATGTTCATGTTGGGATTTTCTCATATCACTTGGACCTTGAGTCAAGTCACCAAGGGAGGAGTGAAAGAAAAATTCTTTTGGTCTAAACCTCAACATAAGGCATTCACAGAGTTGAAACATTGCCTCTGCTTAGCACTAATGCTTGCATTACCAGACTTGCAACAACCGTTTGAGATCGAGACAGATGCCTCTGACTATGCTATTGGAGAAGTCCTTACTCAACACAGGCATCCAGTGGCATATCACAGTGAGACACTTTCAGAAATAGTACGTAAGTATCCCACTTATGACAAAGAGTTGTATTCCATTGTGCAGACCTGTCGATAATGGTAGCATTACATTTTGGGGAAGGAAACGGTCATCCACATAGACCATCGACCCTTGCAGTTCATACAAACCCAAGGGAAGTTGCAGAATGATCACCATCAAAAGTGGTCAACATACCTACAACAATTCCATTTGAATATCAAGTATAAGAAGGGCATCACCAATAATGTAGCAGATTGCCTCAGTCGACAAATGATCATGGCGTTAACCGCTGTGCTCAACTCTTGTGGGCATGAGACTTCTGATTGGCCACTTCTCTACGAAAGCGACCCAGAATTCGGCCACACATACTATACACTCTTGGGGGGTCAACATGTTCCAGGTTTTCACCTCCAGGATGCCCTGTTATGCCACCTGGGTCACCTTTTTGTTCCCTCAAGTTAGCGTGCCAAGATGATTTGGGAAGCACACTACAGTCAGGCTACTGGGCATTTCAGGGTCGAGAAAATGGTGGCAGTAGTCCAAAAGTATTTCTACTGGCCGAATCTTCGACAAGATGTTGAGAGGTACATCAAATCCTGCACTACCTATGCCATTGCCAAACCAACCATCAAGAAGCAAGGCCTATATACCCCACTGCCTACCCCTAGTCGACCTTGGGAATCCATCTCCATGGATTACATGTCGGGCCTTCCTTCTACTAAGCATGGAAACAATTGTGTTTTTTTGGTTGTCGACAGGTTCTTCAAGATGGCCATTATGGCGGCCTGCAAGAAGAATATCACAGCAGAAGCCACTACTAAACTCTTCTTTGAACGAGTGTGGGTACACTTTGGGATCCCACAACCTATCATCTTAGATCGGGACAACAGGTTCCTCAATACATTTTGGTCCAGTCTCTGGTCAATGCTGGACACCAAACTCACTAAGTCCACAACCTTCCATCCCCAAACTAATGGCCAGACAGAGATTGTCAACAAGATGATCATACAAATTCTGCGCATGTACAACCCAAAGCATTCACGCACATGGGATGAGAGCCTCCCCTATGTTCAACACAACTATAATCGGGCTCTCCACAACTTGACTGGCCACAACCCTTTTCAGGTGGGCTTGAGATTCTAGCCACTATGTCCCATTGATGTGGCCATGCCATTTGCAGCTACTCAGGTAGTTTCAACTCATGTGCAGTCCGAAACATATAAGGCAAACAACTTCATTGAGAACATCCAACATATCCGCCAGCAGGTCGACAACATTCTGGAGAAATCAAATGCCAAGTACAAGCAGCAATGTGATCAACATCGGGTGCCACACAAGTTTCAGGTGGGCGACAAAGTTTGGTTGCATTTGCAAAAGGAAAACTTATCGGAGCCTATCAGAAACTCAGACCACTCTGATATGGTTCTTACACCATTACCAAGGTTGTGGGGGACAATGCATTTGAGCTCAGCATTCCCCCATTCCTTAGCCTGCACCTAGTGTTCAATGTGGGCCGCCTTCGGCCATACTTTCCACCATTACTAGACACTCCGACATTGTAGAACAACTCACACCAACAGAGTTAAATCCAGATTACATGGAACAAGTTGCAACTGATCGAATCATGGACACGCAGGTCAAGCACACTTGCCAGTAGAAGATCCAACTATATCGAGTTGTTAAAACAGGCCAACTCCTTCACCAGGGCAAGTGGCTCACCAGGGATCAAGTTCACCAGAAGTTTCCTCATCTCATGGAGGAACTCAATGCAATGGGGACCATTGCTTCCTAAGGGGGGAGGAATGATCCAGGTGGATACTGATGGCCACCCACCAATTCCACTTGGACCCCCACCATTGCTTCTTTTAGTTTTTCAGTTTCCTTAATTGTAGCACAATTTACTATTTTTAGCAGTTTTTCGGGTCCTAAACTTCCGGAGCTGTTTTGAGGCCCTAAACGACGTTTTTTTTTGGAAATATACCGTCATCAATTTTTTTGTCTAAAATCATATTTTCCGTCGTAGTCCCCAAAGAGATCTTTTCAATGGGTTATCATACGTCAAACGGAGATAATATGACCAATTCTCTACCCCGGGAAGTTGGTTGTCCAACTCACCCCAACGGGGCCCATAAACTCTTGGTGTTACATCTCCTCAGGTTAGGCTTTTGGTTCTTTAGGGTTTTCTCTTATTGTTCAATAATCAAAAGGCCCTTGAGCCTCATTGTAAGGCAGTTCAGAGGCATGTAGCCGCCACATCTCTTATGAGAGATAAGTTATCATTGTCTAAGCTAGTTTATTTCCATTTCTATTTGTAAGCATATTTCAATATTCTCCATTAATGAAATGAAGTATTATTTCTGTTATATCTCTGTATTTGTGTTTATTTCTGTACTTTATTGCATTCTTGTTTAAATTCGGATCACTCTATAAGCCAGGAGTTCATTCTAGAATCATTTCAAGTATATTCTAAGGTCTTCCAAGCAATTATTTTCATCCAATTCTTGCTGAAGAAAATTTCATGTGAGTGATCTGTCTAGTGCTACACTACACCAATTGCCCCTTCTAAAGGTGATGGTGCTTTGAACCCATAGAGATAATGATGCAAATGTCTCTGCAAAGCTACAATATACCATTTGACAGACTACCAATTACCCAGGGGGATGTATTGAGAATATGTGGGCCTCTATAGAACCTCCCCTTTTTTTGGGTATCTAGCTTTTGCTTGATTCCTCCATGACTAGGATCAGTAGGTGCGAGGTCAAAAACCTCCCACTCCCCCGAGAGTTAACAAGTGATATGCTTGGAGGTGTCCCCTCTTACAAAGCAACTACTTCAGAGATATAATTGGGATTTTTTTTGCCACCTCCCTCGTGATTAATCAGTTAGACTAACTGTGTTCTCCCTTTATTATTTGTCCCACCACCCTCCACGACTTCATACCTCACAACACGATAACTTTAAGCCCATTAACGAGTTGCACTCGTCATGTAGCCTCCACATCCTTCATGGAATATCTCTCGACTAGACCACACATGTTTCAGAAGCGTAAGTTAGTTTTATCTTTTAAAGGACATTCAGTCATGATAGTCCTTCTTGTATTTTGCTCTAAGAACCTTGATTTGGGGAAAATCCAGGCAAATCAACTTGAAGGGATCTACTTTCCGACCAAACTAGCATGGCCTAACCCCAAGGAAGTTGAGGATATTTGACCCCGTGACCTCCCGATTGGCGAGGTAATTAGCAACGAGAACTCAACCAATTGAGCTATGCCTTGGGGATTCTCTATGAACCTTGATCAAAGACAATTGTTTACCACATTTATTTCTAAATTTTCTTACTTTTAACTAGTGGCATAAATGATTTTCTACCTTTATGTGGAGGTTTTTGATTTGTTTCATATAAAACCTCCAAAGCCCCCTACTTTCCCTAGAAATATTGTAATTCTTTGCTTCTTGGTATGATATTATGTTTTGAAATCTCCATGGAATTTGTTTAATTGCAAAGTTCCAAATTTTCTTGTTCCATATTTTGACTTATAAATTTCCTAGTTAAAGAGTTCTTATCTATAAGTGTCTCACCTATGATAATTATTATGATGAGAGGAGGGGGTTCAGGTCCTTTTTTTTATATCCTAGAGAGAGTAGGATGAAAATCACTCAAACGTTCTTCAACATTTCTCTCTACATCCAATCCATAACACTCGAAAATCAATTTATCAAAAGAGTTCCTTTTAGTAGGGGATGTGGACAATATTGACTTGGTAGTTTCATTCTCTTCTTTTTGTCAATAGAAGCTTACAAAAGTTGGGTCCTTTATAGGTCTATGGTTAAGGGATTTTGAGTTATGGATGGAGGTGGTTCCTATGAACAACTTGGAGCCATATTTTCCACAATAGTTTCCACAATCCTATGGTTTTGTTATTCCCCCCCCGCACAATTATTCCTCCGTATCTATTACTTCTTTAAAGCCTAATATTTCTTATGGTTCAGATATGTGCATTTGTTTGCTAGGTGTCCTTAAATATGATATCATTAACATTTGAAAGAGATTCCTTCATAGTTGATGGCATGATGAATTGTCTTAAATCCCATTCTAATCACCATAGACTCTACCAAACCCTTTTTCAAGTCAATTTCAACAATAATTTGATCCATCCCCATATATCTATAGTCATAATAGGACTTATTAACCTCATTACATGAGACTATGGCATTCCTAATTTCCATCAAAACTTCATTTCACCATAGAACTAGTGGGATCCCCTAAAATATTACCCAAACTAGGAAAAGCTTGAATTGAGTTGTTAAGCATCAAAGTCCAAATGTCATTTTAAGCAACACATGTTGCGTTAACCATTTCCAACACTTTTGGAGTATTTTTTTCAACTTCATCCTTAAATATCCAAACCATCCATCCTTTGCCAAAATTATACTTTTAGGGGATCAACCTACCATTGGTTTGAAAAATTCCTTTGTTTATTCCTTTAAGGGATCATTGTCCATTCCGCTTCCTAGGAAGTGGATATTAAGAGCTAACTCTACCAATTCCAATATTTCATTGAAGTTCATTTTTTCTCCTATAACTAGTTCCCACATCTTCTATATGCATTTACAATGTTTTCTCTTCTTCATCATCTCCAAATTTTGTAACCCTATTCCACTTGTTTCAAAGTTGGAGAACCACTCATTAATTCATAATTAAGAATTTATCTAATGAAGCCTAGGCCCATAACTCAACTGTTGCTTTGAACCTTACTAAAGAAAGGTATCTCTAGATATTTGAAGATCAAATGTGGATGAATCACATTAACATAGACACCTAGTAATGGAAATAGATGAAAATCACATTAACATAGACACCTAGTAATGGAAATATCATTTCATCTAGACCTAAATGTTGATTTAAAGTCCAAAGATCCAATAGATCAATTCACATACACTTCTTAATTGAAATAAGACCTTCACATTGATAACTCTTGAAACATTTTGCAACCTATCCTATAAATTTAGTTGATTAAGATGTGCCATCCTTTTTATGATTACTGGACAATGCTTTGCATTCTATTTGATTATTTCCATATACTCATATTCTAGTGGGTTTAATCCCATATGGTATGAACACGATGGAGATAACAAGGATATAGTTGGGATGATTCCTTGGATGGGCCATATTTGATGGTCTTCAAGTGGATCATCCAAACATTACACTACCACCTCCTATAATCATAACTTGGTTCACTATCCCTCCTTATCACAAATCCATTCAAACTTCACTAGATTAATCAATCTCAATCATTACTAAAAAAAATAGAGTAGGTAGATAAAGAATTAAACAAATGATTGTCCATTCATAACCATACTTGAAACCTACAAAAAAAAGTTTTATCCATAAAGACCTTGCTCACTATAATCATCACCCAAGTCACCCAATCCTAGTAACTTTAACCATGGTCATATGGTATGGTGATAGTCTTACAAATATTATTACCTACCCTTTTAATCAAATAAACCCCAGGAAATGAACCCCAGGAAAAGAACCATGACCAATAAAATTGAGTTAAATATTTTTATAACATAAAAAATTAAACTATAAGATATCAAACACGCTTCTTCACACATAAAAATGGCTACCATTTACCACACTTGGATTGTTTGTATCACTATCCCAATAAAAATTCAACACACTTTAAGAACTCAACACACTTTAAGAACTCTTTAGCATAGAAAAACACCCGCATATTTACCAAATCTAATGAACACATTGATTAAATAATCTCTTTAATACAGAGAAAATATTTATTAAATATAACGAATGCAATTATAACACTCACATAATTATGAAATATGACCAAAATCACGAAGATAATGAACCTTTTGAATTAATGGTATGATGTCCATCACAACCTTAATCTAGACGAACCACTGTATTTGCAAGGCTTAATTTAATTCATAAGTTTAATGTCATTATCACCTTAGCACAAATTTAAATATGCAACATTACATCCCATGGTTTGCCATCTATCTAATTTTCATATTTTTAATGGAAATTGATTTCATAGGTTTTACATTTACTTTTATTTACCACAACTGAAGAATGAAAATAAACCATTTTAAAAGAATTGATATACGGTAATTGGTAAACTTTTGTTATTATTATTTACATTAATTTAAATTAATTTAAAGTTCAAATATTTTTTCTTATGTTTAGATGTATATGGTGAAACTCATATCCTTCCCAATGACTTTATAAGAAAACTTTCTTATAAATATAAAAATAGTTTATTCTTATATCAAATTTATCTATAATAATTTTAATTTCATCAAAAATTAGTAAAATTATTAAGGATAAATTTAAAAAATATAATTTTATTAAAAAATGATTTAAAATATTAATAAAATTAGGTAATTATGGATTGAATAATTTAATCATGTTTGTAAACATGTTTAACAAAACTTATTATACCTTCTTGCATAACAAAGAATCCACTTCGATAAATAGTTAGACAATATATTATATACTAAATGATATTATATACTAAATGATTACTGCAAAAAAAACAATATGCTAGAGTTAAGCATTGTATGTCATCTCAAATTTAATGAGTTGTGCATAATAAATTTGATCTAATGATGCCAACACCACGTTAACATTCCCATCTTCCTCTAAGGGAACAATCTTCCCATCATCAACATCTAGACAACACTCTAATACAATAAGTACAAAAACCCAAAAGTCGTACACACGAAAAACGTACACACGAAAAACATACACACAATATTTACAAATTTACAAAAAATATTGATTCACCATACGGGCATGAGTTGCCCAACCACACTCTCTATTCTGCTTCAAAATTTTACATAGATTTATACAAATGGATCTAAGCCAAAATTGGTTTCAGATCGCAAAATCTCTCCTAGAAATTCTAAAGTTTTGTTGAGATCCACAAAATCCTCACCTAGATCCATATTCATTTCATGAGATCTAACTAACCCTCAAATCTCTCTAACTCTCTTAATATTCTTGAGATCTTTCCTATTAATCATTTATATACATTTTCTCATGGAAACATAAGAAAATACAATTAAATGAATAATTAAATCTAACTTAGGGAACCAACTCCCTTGGTAAATGAAACCCTTAAGTCTAGGCAAAATGAGTTTTGAATTGGAGGTAAGATGCTCCTGCATCATTTAAGAATGAAAGAAATAATTAGTAATGCTATTCATTAACACATACAATACACACAACATACATAATACACATGAACAATACTATCAAAATCAATATATATGCCAAATATATATCTCAAATATGTCCAATATGGCATCCCAAATGGAGTGATACATCTCAAATTTAATAGAAAAACAAAGAAGTCACTAATAATATAAATTATTAACATACACTTAATACATTTTATAAATAAAACAACATCAACATCAACATGATATGGAAAAACATAATATATGAACCATAATATCAAAATCAATATATACATCAAATATACACGTAAAATATACATCATAATAATCAAATAGATACATGTCAATGACTGTTATAATTTAGGTTTGTGACCGAAAATACAGGCATCACCATCCTTGCCATTAGAGTGAAAAAAGTTAATAACTTTACTAGATAATTATGTAGAATGTAGCAACCTATATGTATCTCTCCACTAGAGATTATATCACCCAATGTGACCATAACATCTATAGAATCAATAGTGAGTGACATAGGTGTAGCAGCTAGTAAGTTGACTGCTAAAGGAGATGGTGGTTGGTCATCTATTGGAGTAGGAGATGGTGGTCACTTTCTTGGTAGAGGATGCGATGGTGGTCACTTTCTTGGTAGAGGATGCGATGGTGGTCAATTGGCTAATGGAGGGTGGTTCTCAATTAGCCACAAGAGGTGAAGGAGATCATGGTTTTTTCACTTAGGAAAGTGATGGAAATAGTGGAGGATATGGTTTCCAATCTACTCATGCAACAAAAGGTGGCGGAGAAGGATGTGGAGGATGTTGTGGATAGTTTGGTTGTATAGGACATGGTATAGGTGGAGGAGGAGGAGGGGGATCATTGTCCTTAATAGACAAATTCAAAGTAGAAGAATATGAAGAAGAAGATTGATGGTTATTACATGCCCTCAATATCTCAAGTATGTTAATGACATTGTTGTATCATAGAGATTATTCTATGGAAAAGTATAGTGCTAGGGCGCCCTATGGAGGACAATATCATATGTGATTTAATTTAAGCCACAATATCTCTCTTGGATCAAAGGAGTTAATCCTGAAACTGTCAAAAATGTTAATTGCTTTGAACAACCTTAGAACAACTCTCTTAAACACCTTAAAATGAAAATTGAAAAAATTCCTATTTAATAAATGCTAGAGTAATAGTGTAGGCTAGAGATACTAGTCAACTCAGACTACATCTTTACACTGTAATCCTTTCAATGGTTTCCTTTATCCCACCATACAGACACATAAAAATATAAATGAATGGTTAAAAGAAGAGTCCCAGATACTGAAGAGAATATCATAGGTATTCCTTGGTACTTGGGAGTAGTTCTCAAGAGGGTTATTGGGTTCAGTAGTCAATAGTTTTTTGGAAAATAAAGAAAATGTATTGGAAACATTTGAATACAATTAACTACATGCAAGAAAACAATTGAAATTCCTACCCAAATCCAATAACTACACAAGATGAGAACCCTTGAAAAACTTGATTTATGAGAAATACAACCTTTATCACAAAAGCAAACAATAATCGTTAGACTTGTCAAAAATATTTAAAGACAAAATATCACTTAGAACTTTGAAAATTTTACCAACATAACCCATAAAACATCAAGTATTTCATTATAATTGATGAATCAAATATTGAAGAAAATGATAGTAAAATAATCATAACAGGTATGTAATATATTTATCAGGACAAAAATACAAATTTATAAAGAATCATAGCCACTTCAAGGAAAAAATATTTTTGATAAATGGAGGATAAGTACATTTACCAATTAAAAAAAGATGGAAACTACATAGTAAATGGCAAATCCACTAGCTAGTGTATTGATCTACTATATTAAAGAAGCTAGTGTATTGATCTACTATATTAAAATGGTCTTCTGACTTGGAGTGCTCCAACCTCCCTGCAAGACACCAAACTCTAATCCCTATTTTGTGTTCCATCAACTTTTTTATTCTCATTGAAAATCAATTTATAACTTCTTTGTTATATAATTGTCTATTAAATTTAAATTTATGGTCAAATAATTTAAAATAATTTGATTCATGAATACAATATTATTGATATGAATATCATTGTATTTCTTTGTGCCTCCACAATTGACGCTCATGAACTAGATTGCATATTAAATATTCTCTTAGATGATGTCATAAGCAATTAAAAATAAACCAACCCATTTCTTAAATTCCCAATGATGCACACTTGTTATTGCTGAAGTTTGATAGTTTAGAGGGTTGAAAACTATATGTGTTGTTTTCACCATTAACTTCTATGCCTTTAATTGGTGAGAAGGGGTTTGAAAAGGTAAAACTACCTTATGCACACATGTTACATTTTTATCGACTTTGGGAGTTGAATTCATATTCATAAATCCAGCTTTAACAAATCCGAATTTGCCTTAGCCTATAACATGGGCACACCATTTTATTGTTTAACTTTCGTAATTTATTGATGCATGAGTGAACTTGAGTTGAAATTGGAATAAAGGATTTAAACTAAGTTTAGATACTATGAGAAAGAATCCATGTGAGTAATGAATGACTTGGTTTGAATAAATTGTTTATATATATATGAAAAAAATTGTAACTTTTGTTTATGGATAATAAACAAAGGTTACATAAGTATATGCCAAAAGAATACTAGTGGCTGTAGGTGTCACTATCTTTTATCAAATTACAATCTACAACATCTATGTTAGTTTTTTTTTAAAAATACTATATTATCAACATGATTTGAAGCTGATTTGAAGCTGATTTTAGACCAAAAATAAATTAATTAATCTTCTATAAAAACATAGGTAGTCAAGCTATTTATACATGTTTATCAAAAACATATTAATATTAGAGTACAATATCTAGCCTCATATAGAATACTAGTCCATAAGATATATACAAAAAGAGAAGTGCAAGGTGCTGCATTTTTAAGTAGTTATTTAGACCCAAGGGTTAATAAGAAATTATGTTCATTGGTCTTTTTTAATTTCAGTGACTAAGCATGTGCCTCAGTCCATATCCAACTTGTTTTTTGAAAACCTATTTGGTTCCTCATTCTTGTGCCTGTAAATGTGATCAAAAGTAACATGTGATAAAGCGATAAGTTTTTGTTTGATCGTCTGAAAAGAGCGAGAATAGTGTATTTTCTGATAGTTGTTGTTCATTGCATCCATTTGATGAAAAATTTCGAGTATCCATATGTGAAGAGATAATACATCACATTATTGTTCTAGAAGTAGGATAATAGAGTGAAAATAACTTTCATAGTTATTTGAGGCATTTATAATATTTGATGAGAAAGAGAGACAATGTGAAGCTGAAATATGCAATATGCCCCCAACCCCTCCTATAGAAGGGAAGCTACTCCATCAAAATAATTTGAGGGAAAATATGTTTTGATGTCCATGGATGTGGGAGGTACATAAGAACCAATTGAAGAGGATCAAGAGCATGAGGAGGAAATGGCCAAACTTTGGGATGAAACTTTGAAAGGGATTGGAGCTTTATTTTAAAAAATAGTTGCATTCCTTTCCAACCAGATTCCCCAACACATGCACATGGGTAGACATTTTAGATTTTGGGGGAGATGGTGAGAAGTATAGGATAAAATTATTAATATTATACTCTACTCTTTGGATGTTAGATAGGTTGTTGAGCATTTTTATTTACTACCAAACTGTTGGTGGGAATGGACAAGAAATGAAAAGGTGGGAAATGGACTCTGAATTCTTCCAACGTAAGGGGAAGATACTAGGGCCTTGAAAGGTTATTATTTGTAGGATATCCCAGGTGGGAAATATTTTCCTTAGCATAAGACACATCAAAAAATTCACTCTGGGTGGGAAACTTAGTTTCCAAAGTCCCCTCCCCCCCCACCGTGAGTTATTTTCAAGGCCTTGAAATTAGGAGATGTATCAATATTTTGGAGCATATCTTCCATATAGGATGGGGGTCCAAATTAGTTAATTCTTTGAGTCTGATACATATATATTGGATAAATTTAGAGTTTATATATATATTTTCCAGGCTTCCACTTCATCCCCTTCTAGGTGCAAATCATTGGAGGTCAACCATGTTTGAGGGCCCAAGGGAGTATGATTTTGAGAGATTTGATCCAAAGTAAAAAGACTTGATTCAAATAATTTTTGAATTAGAAGGTCGGGGAGAAGGAATGAGTCTTGGATTCTAATCCAGGGATATTTCCCTAGAAGTACATTTGTTCCCTTACTTATCTTCCAGCATAAGTGACCACCAATGATATGGAATTCCTTTGTAATTCCTTTCCATATGATGAACGCACCATTTTGATATTTTTTGGAGAACCTTATCCATGCTAAAATAGGTTGGGGCACAATGTGTTTTTGATACATTATTTTATACTAGAGGCCTTCACCTTGAATGGTTCTCTATGCACCTTTTGCTACCAATGTTTTCATAAATCTAAATAAACATTTATACGTTAGTCGTTGAATGTTTTTGGGAGGGAAATGGAGTTCCATATTGTTAATACAAATGTTCTTTTCTCTTGTTTTCTAGAACATAGGAAGCATAGATTTTTTTTTTTTATCCAATGTAGAATTCCCAAAGAAATCCATGTTGTTAGATTCCACCACTTCCTTGCAAAAGACTAGTCTCCCTACTCGAGAGAGCCATTTGTTTTTCCACATTTTGATTCATTTTTCAATTTTTTTCCTAAACCCAAGACTAATCCTATTTATTATAATTGCAATAATTTTGAGTGAACCCTAGGTACTTGAAATCTTGACCAATTCTTGTGAGTGGGGAGGAGAAAAGTCCTTTAAATAAAATGTTTTCATTTCCTAAAATGCCCCATCTATATATAGAAGTATTTTGATTTTTTATAACCATGCCAATAACTTGGCCAAAGAGACCCACTAATGATTTTAATGCATGAATGTGAGTAAGGCACCCATATCATAAAATAGGGAGATCATTGACGAATAACAAATGCATGAGGAAGTAGTTTTGGGTGATGTTAATTCCTTTGAAACTTCCCTTGTGGAAAGCATAAGAAATAAGCAGAAATAAGCTGGCCCAATCCCTTAGCCACAATTAGAAAAAGAAATGGGGAGAAGGGCTAGTGTTGTCTTGGCTTCATTTACATATGGAAGAAAGGGAAAACAAACATGTTGATTGGTATGGAAAATGAGGACGTGAAGATACAATTCATTACCCACGTGAAAAATAGGTAGGAGAAACCTAAATGAATCAAGAAGAGTTTGATATATGACAAGATGACTCACTCAAACACTTTGGAGAGATCTACATTTAGGATAAAATCTTTAAGGCATTTAGTAAGGATGAAATGTAAACCTTCATGGGAAAGTCAAATGGCTTCATGAATTTTCCTGTCATATAAAAAGCCAAATTTCTCTATGGAGATATTTAAGGATGGGTTGTCCTTTAGTATCGTATCAATAAGGTTTATGATAATCTTGTAAATTGATTTGAAAAAGAGATGGGTTTGAACATGTCGAAGGTTTAACAACATTTTTTACTACCCCTATGTAAATATCACCATGTATATTTTTATGTGAAATAAACATGAAAATGCAAGCATGCCTAAGCTGGAGGAGTGGGTGCAGATTTATACGTATGAGGAGAAGTTGCTTGTGCTATTTTTAAGCCCACAATCCAAGCCACTTCATTTATTTTTTCCCACCTATCTCTCTGATGAATTAATGGTCTTCTAGTGCAAGCATTGGAGTTGTGTATGGGTAACCTGAAGTGAAGGATGAACCCAATAATGTCCTTGTTCTTGTGGGATGTGTGTTATAACATATTTTAGCACTCCTATAGACGAGATGCTCTTGTATGTCTCAACCAACTCCTTTTCCCTTGTAGAATTGACTTGATCTTAAAAAAATAGTTTTCAAATTCCATACATGACTCTGCCCACCACAAAAACGGGTAGATACATGGTTCCTATGAACTATATTCATGTACAACATTTTAAATTTGAAGAAATAAATAAAAATCTATTTTTCATGTGGAGTTCACGGGTTTTACAAAAACCCCACCTATAGTAGCGTATGACCTAACTAAAATAACCAATTTTAGGTGGTATATATACACCCCTTAGGTAGGCCTAATGGATATCATATGAGGGGCTTCAATGCTATATCCAAATTCCCCCAGATCAAATTTTCCTTTGCATCCTGCACTCTCAGTCTATATGAAACCCTTGTTTCCTTGCAAATATGTTCAGTTCTCTTATATAACATCTCCTTTTCACTTATTATATAGGAAGCTTATGTTGGCTTAGGCTGGATGGATACAGAGGAAGGTTTTTTCAGTACATTTGGCTTGGATCAAGTTGTAGCTTTCTTGCACTTGTTGCTTTTCATTAATAAAGAGGCTCATGTCTTGTTCTCAAAATATGCTCTCATCTTATGAATGTTTACTTATCATGTTATTTATGATGATCTAGCACATATATACATATATATGCATATACTTTGAATTCTATTATCTGTCTATGCTTATGTAATTGACTTGCAGGTCTTCACATATTAGAGAAAGCAGAGGGTTTGGACTCTATGGAATCTACCCAAAATGTAGGACCCTTGGGTATGTCTCTTATCCAAATTTTGTTAAATTGAATGTTTGGCATGCTTGCATGAGTGTTTTTGTATTCTTCTCTGTTGGGGATTTCAACCGTGACTATTGGGAATCTTTTCCACCAACAGAATTGGCGACTCCACTAGGGAATACTTTTAAAGTATTTCTAAAAAGGGTTATTTTCATTGATTTGGGTCTTTGGTTTGTTACTTTACTTTTTTTAGTCTTCTGTAATCTTGCTTGACTTGATCTCTTTGCCTGATATTTTAAAACTGGGTATGTTCTTTTAATTTGCCTCAGTTCATTTTTTATGCACGTTTTCTTTTCTAAACATCCACGTACACACACAATTGCATCTCACATATGCACATGTTGATTCATATATAGTTGCATGTGTACACATAAGTTATTCTGAACAGTTGCGTATATGTCTAAAAAATGATTTTTTTTGTTTTGTTGAGTCTTTTGAGGATCTGATCAAGTCTCTTTATGGTTTTAAAGTCTTGCTGAAGTTTGAAATCTTTTTGTTAACAATCCTTTTTGATATCTTTCATTCGTGTGAAGAAAATCTTGTGTCAACCTAAGGTTTTCATTTTGTGAATCTTGTTGTATGTGAAATTGTGTTTTAGGTCTTCTTTGTAAAGCATATGGCTATTTCTTTGCTTTAGAACAAACTTATATTGCTCTTAAAGCTCTTGATTGCCCAATTGTCTCCTTGTTTCCATTTATGACCTAAATGTTGATCTTGTTTTCTTTTCTTTCTCTTGATCCTAAAAGTGTTTGAGGTTCTTTTGTAGATCTAAGATTTCATTTGTTTGGGGTATTTCTGAGCTTTTGAATCTCTTTCATCTTTATTTTCCAAATTCTTGAAGGTTTTATGCTCTTATCAAAGCTTATATCCTTGATGAGTTTTGACCGGAGTGGTTTTTGAAATCATTACACCCAAAAATTGCAAAGGATGTGTCACTTTCATGAGTATTCACAGAATAGCATGCCATCTTTAGATCCAAACAATTAGAACTAATCTATTCGCAGTTTGGTGTTCTTTATAATATTTTTCATGATGTTCGTAGATCTGAGATATATATTGCCAAACATAAACTAGGCCCTCATGCTGATGGGGTTGTTGGATTGATCGATGTTAGTGATGCTAGTACCACTAGTTTGTTGGTTAATTAGTTGCACCAATTGTATTTACAATTTGTTCCCACAACACAAACTATGCCATCCATAGTCCTCAACCTGTTGCAATTAATTCCATTTAGTCTTGTAATCCTAAAGGAGATCAAAAATCCGATGGGAAGAAGAAAGGATGTGGGAAAAAGAAAGATAAGGGAGAGAAGAGGAATATAAACAAACCAAATGCGAATATTGATGAGGGAAAGAAAGAGTCCAAAATTAAAGTTAAATTCCCTTGCAAGCTATGGAATGAGGACCATCTTACTCATATTTTCCCAAAGATTCATGATTCTCAACACTTGTTAGCTCAACAAGGTCCTTCTAGTTCCTAGGTTGTGCTTAATAACCCTTTTCTCCAAGGGAAGCAATTACTTACTAGTGCGGATGCTAATAATAGAACCCCTTTATGGGCACCCATGTAGAAGGGGAATCCTGATCAAATGTATATGTTCTTAAGACTAATGTTTACATTTCAGCTATAGCTCATGATTATGGAGAACTAGAATCATCTAAGGCTAAAACTACTTCTGATATTCAATAAGCTCTTCATATAGAGAGGCCCCTAGTTGAGTTTATAATTTATATTCTTAAAGGCTCCTCAAAGCATTTGACTTATAATCCAAACACTGAGGCTGTTAAAAAATATTCCATTATTGAAGATTTAAATTAGAGCCCCTATGCTATGTCAACATTAGAGGTACTCTAGTTGTGCCTAGCACAAAGGAGTGTGTTACTCACTGCGATCAGAGAAGTTGATCCAAAAAATTATCTAGTGATTACATTTGATACTTCAAATGTCAAAAAGAGACTCGCTCATCATATGGATTTCTAGATTAAATCTACGTATCGTAAGAAGACTATCTTTCATACCATAGTTGATGAAGGAGCTTCTATGTTTGGGGTAGATCCCGTAGGGTCCAAACCCTCTGCTTCCTCCAAGATGTGCAGAACTGCAAGTCAACTATAGAAGCATAGGCAGATAATAAAATTCAAAGTACATGCATATAGATATGTTAGATCATCATAAATAACATGATAAGTTAACATTCATAAGATGACAACATTTTTCGAGAACAAGACATGAGCCTCTTCATTAATGAAAAGTAACAAGTAAAAGAAAATTACTACAACTTGATATAAGCCAAAGGTACTGAAAAAACCTTCCTCCAGATCTATCCAACCTGAGCCAACATAGACTTCATCTATAATAAGTGCAAAGGAGATGCTAGATGAGAGAACTAAACATCTCTACAAGGAAACAAGGGTTTCCTATAGACTGAGAGTGTATGAGGCATAGGAAAATGTAGATTTTATTTGGAGGAATTTGGTTATAATTTTGATACCTCTCATATGATATCCATTAGGCCTACCCAAGGGGTGTATATGTACCACCTTAAATTTTTTATTTCAGCTAGCTCATGGGTTCATGTAGGTTGGATTTCAGTAAAACCAGTAAATCCCACCTGAAAAATATTTATTTATTCAAATCAAAATGTTGTACACAGATATAGTTCATAGGAACTATGTATGTGCACATTTTTGTTGTGGGTAGAGTCGAATATGGAGTTTTAAAAATAATTTTTTAATATCAAGTCAAGTCTGCAAGGGAAAAGGATTTTCCTAGACCATACAAGAGCATCTGGTCTACATGAGTGCTAAAAGATGCTATAACAATGTGTTGGTAAAGTCAACATGCAAGATAAGGGAGAATGGAGTCAACAATAGAGAGATGCAGGGGATAGGATCAAAGAATGCAAAGTATGCAGGACAAGAAGAGAAAAGAACATAAAGTGTGCAATATGAGAGGAGAAGGTGAAAGCAAAGGGGTGCCCAGGAGCAATAGAAGAGAAGAGAAGAGAAGAGAAGGGAAGACTATGCTTCCTACGCTTATGTAGAGAAGGGAAGGCTCCTGCAGCTGAGTGCGTAGGAGGTATGGGTAGAATCTATAGCTGAGTGCGCGGACTCCTGCAGCTGCGTGCACGGGGTGCAAAGATTATGTAAGTAGTGAATTGAAGATGAATAAAGACATATTTCTAAAGAATTATTGAGTATTTCCATTTTATCTGTTTATGTTATATACTGTTGATTAATGATATGTTTATGAAATATTGAATGAATTCTGTGTGAATTAACTATATCTGTCTTAATAACATATGAAGTAAATGGCTACCCACTTCCACGAAGTTAGAAGCTATTTCTCTTATGTTTTCTGATGAATTAAGTAGATCTACATGAAACTCGATCTAGGGTTGCTTGTTGATGTGCGAAAGTAGGTAAATCAATTGTGTAAGGTCCACAATGACTGATAGTGGGCCTTCATGAAGGTTTGGAGACCGGATAACCTAGTTAGAGTAAAAGAGCCCTATAAGTCTATCGATCTGTGCAAAAGAAAATCGAAGGTGCTGGAAGACATCACACTAGTCTTTAGATGCAAAAAATTGGTTCTTGCATCCCCCAATACTACTTCGGGTGAGGCTACAACCTGCGCTATGCGGGTTTTTTCTGAAAGGGCCAATGGTGTAGGGTTTTGTTGGTTGGCGCAACTAACTTTGAACCTGGGTCAGGACCCTCTAAGCCAACAAATGGTTCCGTTGCAGGGACCAGGATCTGCTTAAAGAGATGTGTGAGGTCGCATCATTGGAATTCGACTAAGAAAGAGAATGAAAATTGGTTAGATTAGAAGATTCACGAGTTTGCAGTGCAAGAAAATAGGAATCGGTGCTTGTCGAAGGACGATGTTTGAATACCTATTTGTATACATAGGTACACACAATTTTCTTTAGCACTTTTCCCATTGAATTATATGAGCGGTTAAATAAATTGGCAAATAGTCAAGGAAGGTGGAAGCTCGATAGTCCTATAGTGTGGATGCCAGAATCAGTGCGAAGATTAGAGACATTTGATCATAGATCGTGTGGGCTGTCGATCACTGGCTTGATCGAATTTTGGGAGGATTTGTTACTGAATTTGTAGTAGACACATTAGCAAGCTATAGTGAAGCGAAGCAAAAATTCTTCAAAGGATCACGAGGTAAGTACATTAGTTCATTGAATACTTGGATTAAGATGATGTTGTGTGAAAAGCAGATAATGCCATTACCTTGATATTTGAACCTACACAAAGTGGAAGGTTCTTTAGAAATCGCGAAGAATCAGGTCGAGAGTATAGCCCCTTGATTGGACCTCTTTCAAGTGACGATGAAGGGGTGATGTAGACTACACCACAAAGCGCTCTTTAGCTAATAACTTAAGGTATCCCTAAAACACATCATCCTTCCACTCCACCTCCACCTCCACCTCCATCGCATACACCTTCACCCACACCTCCACCTCCACCCCCACCATTCAACATGGCGAATGCCATGAAGATGTCGATCTTCAAGGGCACAAGAAGTGAAGATCCAAAGAAGTTCTAGTTTGTTGTGAACACCGTATCAACAATGCAAGAAATCACTGATGATAATATAAAGAAATCACAGTTGGTTACCGCTTTACAGGATCGCGCGCTATCCTAGTACATTAAGTATTGCGCTGACAATCCTCGTGCATCTTTAGTAGAAACTCAAACAACTTTGAACAAAGAGTTTAGTAATCCTAAATCCGAGGCACAGTTGTAATTGAATTTAAGGATATCCTGATGAGGGTGGAGGATACACCTTGGGACTTTGATTAGAGGTTGAAGTACCAGATAAGATAGGCTAACATGCAAATCTCAGATACCCAGCATGATGACTGGTTTATCGCATCACTTTTACTGCATTTAAGAATTTCTCTATTACAACAGATGATAACAACACAGGTTGAGGCCTTGGAGATCATGATGAGGCTGCACGCATCACCTATTCAGGATACGAACCTAGGATTACAACAAATTCGCTCATAGTTAGTAAGCCTACACCTAGAATTATAGAGTTTAAAGAAAGAAAGGAAAACCAAGCCAAAAGTACGTGCAGAGGTTTGGTGTTTGAAGTGCAAGGACCACGGGCACGATAAAGATCATTTCGTAGTCTATGAGAATTACATTATCGAGGGAGGGGGGCAGTCCCCCTAAAGCCAGTTGCTATAGTGGGGGCTGTGCTATGGTGTGCAATTTGTCAAGTTACTAGACAACATGCGATGGATAACTATCACTTACTTTAGAAGTTCGTTCAAACACCCCAATAGATGTTATGTAATTTTTGTAAATCCATGGGCCATGATTAGCGCCACTGTTGAAGCTATGAGATGATGATGGAAAGAACCCCTACTTACTGTATGTAAGCAGAAACTCGGCCCCCAGATCAAGGTGAAGGAGGAACACGTGGTGGTTTTCAAGGCCAAGGACAAGGACGAGGAGGAGGACCTGGTAGAGGTCATGGTTAGATTATCTGCTACAACTGAGGGTAGCCAAGGCACTTCACGCAAGATTGCCCGAATCCTACACAACCTTCATGTCAATACTATAGAAAATTCAACCATGCCATAGAAGAATGTCCGTTGCTAATAGTTAATATGCAAGAGAAGAAAACAAAGCCTCAATAGCCTATGCATAATTTACAAATGATGAAGGTTGAGCCCCGTGAGGAAGATCAAAACATTAATATTGTACTCCGAAGCGGTATGATAATTGGCGTAGATAAGGGTACACAACCTGAAGAAGACGGATGGGTCCACAAATCTCTTGAAAAAGAAACTGCCTTTGACCTCAATCACATTAAGAAAAAATTCATGGAGGCAAGGAAGAGCTTTGTTGAGGCCTCCACCTCATGAAGCCAGGAAAAGATGTCAGAAACCAGTACATAACAAGAGGTTGACCCTTTTGTACTCACTACATTGTTGGAGACCTGTATGAAGTTATTGCGCGACAGAAAAGTTGTGGAGAGATTGCAGGAATTAATAGACAAGTTCGCCAATAAGGAAAAGACTCCTTCGGAGCAACGCATAGTTAGAAATACTGGTAAGCATAAGACACAAACATGACGTGAGATGTAGCTAACAACACAGATAAATGATTATGAAATGGATTAGGTCATTTTGGATATGGGGTTCAATGCGAATGTTCTACCGAAACAAACATGGGAAAGGATAGGGAGACGTACATTGCAGTGGTCTCCGATTCAACTCAGGATGGCGAATCAACAAAAATTCACCCCCATGGGACGATTATATGGAGTAATGATCGACATTGAAGGTGTGAGTGCATTAGTAGACTTTGAAGTTATCGAAATTTTTGATGACAATAATCCCTACCTAGCATTCCTAGGAATTGACTGGGCTATTGACATGAATGGGGTCATTAATTTGAAGAAGAGGATGATGTCATTTGAAAGAAAGTTGCTAAGAGTTATAGTGCCATTGGATTCTGCAGAAGGGGTGTACGATACTGAACCAATCCGTGATTACGTCGAAAGTGACATTGAGCTGGATCAAATCTACAAGATAACAACACAAGATCAAGATTGGATCAATCCTATGACGGATGGATGGATCACATGGGATCGGGAGTGTTCCTACACTTCTGACTCAGATGAAGAATTAGAGCATTGGCAAAACCGTTTGCATGAAGTATCTATTTTGCGATGCAATATGATGACAAAGTCACTGCGCTGCGTTTCGTCAGAGGTAAGAAAGTTACCTTATTATGATGGTTTGACTGACGTAGATATGTTTCTAGATGTATTTGAGTGCGAAGTCCTTGAAGACCACCTATTTCAAGCATTGGAGTTTGTGCTGTGCACTATGCTCGCACAATGGTGGGGTAAATATAAGGATAGTTTTCCTGGATGACGATATTATAGGAGAATGATGAAGTTATCATTTGGGAATACTAATACAAGAATCACTAAGAAGTATAATGGTAAGGATGATCCGCGCGATCACCTGGAAAAGTGGACTAAGGCGCGGGGGACAGAACTGCAGCCAGAGTGGGTACATATATTTTGTCATACCTTGGATACAATCCCCCTGAACTGGTACCTCAAAACAGAGCTCTGCCACAACACTACAGAGTGGGATGTATTGAAGGAGGGATTCTTATTGACTTTCAAGTTCGAGGACAAACTTGCAAGAATTGATGAAGCACTTTAAGAAATTAAGGCGGTTATCTTCAAGACATCAAAGGAACCTATGGAATGTACCCAATCGGGCTAGAGAACCTAGTTGCACCACACATTGGAATGCTATACTGTGACCACTGAAGAGGAGGAAGAAGACCCAAGAAATATCAATATTATGGAGACAAAATGGAATCACGAATTAGAGGGACTGCAAGTAGAGAACCTAGACATCTCAACACCTTTGAAAACTAGGCAAGTCAACATTGGCACTGAAGATGAACCAAAGTTTGTGAAGATTGGAGACTATTGGGATAATGCTAAAATGGACAAGGTTGCTGAACTACTTCGCGAATACCATGATCTTTTCCCCTCTAAGTTTAAGATTTAAAGGGCATAATTGGTGATTTGGGCGCTATGAGGATCACATTGAAGCCGGACACGAAGCCTACTAAATAGAGCCCTTATTGCCTTAATCCTAAGTATAAGGAAAAGGTTCACCAAGAGTTGGATAAAGTGCTGGAGGCTGGATTTATAGAAACTGTTGAAGAGTCTGGTTGGGTGAGCTCAATGGTAGTCCAAGAGAAGAAACAAAAGTGTGAAATAAGGATTTGTGGAAGCTTAATGATGCATGTGTTCATGATCCATTTCCGTTGCCTTTTATTAATGAAGTGTTAGATAATGTCGGAGGGAAGGAGGCCTATTCCTTTACTGATGAATTTTATGGCTATCATTAGGTTAAGGTTGCACCAAAGGAAAGAAGCAAAAACCACCTTTGTGATAGAATGGGGTTGCTTTTAGTACACTGTTATGCCATTTGGATTAAAGAACACACCTACAATATTCTCCCGTGTAGTCATAACAACATTCAAAGAATTCATTCATAAGTTTATGGAATTATACTTCGATGACTGGACTGTGTTTGGCCTGGTGAAGTGCCATGTAGCAATTCTACACCTTATGTTGGATACTTGTCGGAGAAACCAGATAGCACTGAATTTTAAAAAATGTATATTATGTGTTCCTTTTGGGATCTTGTTGGATCCTGTTGTGTGTAAGCAAGGGTTGATGGTGGACCCTGCAAAGATTGCGGTGATCGTGAACTTCAAAGCCCCTAGGAACATCAAGCAACTGCGTGTGATGCTAGTACATATGGGATACTATAGAAAATTAATTAAATCTTATGCTCAAATTACTTCGCCCATGGAAAAACTGCTAAAGAAGGATGCAACATTATGTTTGGATGAAGAATGTTAGCGCAACTTGGACGTGTTAAAAGAAAAGATGGTGACTACACCCATCTTGGTATTTCCCGATTGGAAAAAGGAATTTCATGTACATGTGGATTCTTCTTTCATTGCGCTAGGTGTAGTAATAATGAAGGCAGGCGAAGGCGAGCTAGACCATGCTATAGCCTTCATGAGTAGGAAGTTATCAAAAGATGAGAAAAATTATTCAACGACGGAGCGTGAGGGGTTGGCCATGGTCTACGTGCTACAAAAGTTTAGGCATTATCTGTTAGGAGGACATTTCAAGATGTATATAGATCATTCTACCTTAAAGTACCAGGTCAACAAGCCTATGTTGGGGGGAAATATTTTCATGTGGTTGTTATTATTTTAGGAGTATTATTTTGAAGTCATTGTGAAGCTGGGGAGGTTGAATGCTAGACGTGACCACCTGTCGAGAATTGAAATAGGTGAAGAACCTAGTAATTTGAAGGAAGGGTTGCTAGATGCACAACTCTTTGCGATACATGTAGCTAATGACAAAAATATACTATGATGAGACAAGAGTTACATAGTTAGAACCCATGAAGTGGGTTCGCGACTTGTCGGGTTTGCTAAACATGCTTTTAGTATCGCATTATCACCACTCACCTGTCAATATGATTTGTGTGTGCCAGATCCTAGTGCTACTGCACGATGGGATCCTGCGGCTGGGGTAGCTTATTCCAATAACATACATGTTGATCCACATGATAAAAAAATTTCCTTACAACAGAGCGGACCCTGCCAAGGAGTTTGCAGGGAAAACAAGTGAAAAGGAGCTAGTTGATAAAATGAAGAAGTATGGTCTTGTGAAAAAGTCGTGAGGATACTCTATCATGTCAATTCAAGATCAGGTAGTCCAGTTCGCTACCTAGATCCTCATAGGAAATATTATGAGGAAATGCCATTTGAACGAAGTTCTAGTGCCAGTCATATCACTTGCTGCACAATGTGCGAAGGACGTGCAGTATAATTGGTCCAAGTATCTCTGCCAGGAGTTCCTCATGAATTGTCGAGAAGCCCAAGAAAAGGGAAAGCCATTTCTTTATGCTTGTATTCTCTTTTGCATTGTATTATTTACATGGAGGTTTTGGAGGATAGCCAATTTCCTCCGCACAAGAATGATTTGCCCGAGGTAGTGAGGTTCGCCTCGCTTTGGTCTATGAAGGATGCAACGCGCATTAGTGAAATGAAGGTTTTTTGGGTCCTAATCGACATGGACCTTGGGATGGTGATCAATCAGTATCCAAGGTTGTCCCCAACGTTGTTCGAACAAATAAAAGCCTACGTGGAGTTCAAGGCTGACTTTCAAAACGTCTTAATCTGCATGAGAAAGGACCCAGAAGGAACTTGTCATGTGTTGGCTTATTTAGTGTCCGAGACAGATGTGCAGGAAGTTGTAGGGTATTAGCCGCTGGAGTGGTGCGAACCTACAACATTGGAGGTAGGAACTAACAAAGGCACATAAAGCTTTGCTACATAGAAGCGGAAGGACGCTACTCAGAAAGCTGTGCCTAACTTGGCTGAGCAAAAGAAAAAGGAAGCTGCTAAGGCAGCTGTAGGGAAGGTACGTGTAGACGAAGAGCACACTGCTCAAGAGTAGGTAGAGAAAGAATGAAAGGATGTCGAGGAGAGTGAGAAGTATTCTTCACATCATACTGACGAGCAAGAGCTGTCAAAACAAGGAGGATGAGGTGGTGAGGAGAAGATTACTCCTTTCATATTGAAGAAGCGCGTACATGAACAAATGGGCGGACAATGAAAGAAGCACAGGTCTGATAAGTAGACACATATTGTTCCCATGGTATTGATAGAAGGCGATCTCAATGAGATCTGTGACAAGATACATTATGCAACCATAGAAGTGCTACAATAGTTTGAGCAACAATACATGCAGATGCTAGGAAGTGTCCAAAAGGATCTGCGCGAATTGCAGATCCAGCGAATAAGATTCAAGTGGGTTTCGGATAGGAGAGCGGAGTGAAAGCAAGCCTGACACAGGGAAGTGGCATAGTAGCCAAGATTGAATGAAGTCAGGATCTTCGAGTCATTGCTTTGCTAGAGGGGCCAGTCCGTGTGGAATCGAACGAGGATTGCACTGTGCTCAACATAGTAAAGGATATGGGGTTGAAAATTTCCATGCTTCCCATCCAGACCCTTCATCCACTACATCAGGGAGTCTTTGACGAGTTGAAAATTAGAGAGCAGTGCACACTTACTGTCAGCACTGAGTTTAAAGTAAAAAATTAGCAACTTTTTGTAGAAAAAACTCAGGCACTAAAGGAACAGGAGGAACTGCGGACATAGTGCCAGAACCTGATAACAATAATTGAGCAAGCCTACAAGTCTGTGCCTGAGATCAATATACTAGATGATGCATAGGTCTGAGCCAAAGTGAGGAAATTGGTTGCTACAGTGCACACTTCAAATGAGCAAATCGATAAGGTGAATTTTGATTTTTGTATGTAGATAACTGAGCTGCAGTTGAAGCTGCATTCGACCACACTGCCAAAGGTTTGGGAACAAAGAGGTGCAACTATCAAAGAGTCCATGGGTCAACTAGATGTCACAGTTCATGGTTGCAACCAAATATTCACATAGGAAATGGGCCTATGGGATACACTACAGGAGGATCCTACGTTGCAATAGTTGAACACAGAAATTAAGGAAGCACAACAGTAGTATGATGAGATTAGTACGATGGTGCAGACATTGGCACCAGCCTAGTGCTTCACACGCCTGCAAGAAGGAAATCCCAATTTGATACACATCTAGGAGTTGCAGAAGAAAATGTCCTTGCTACGAGACCGGCTTCAGCCCTGGACAAAGGAAGCCTTCCAGCTTTCACAGAACATTCAGGAGAAGTTGAAGGCCATGCAACAAACCTAAAGGACTACACAACTTGCAGTAGAGGGGCCAACCACAGAGAAAATGATCCAGGAAGTCCAACAAGAAGCAAAATAGAGTACCATGGAGCTTTAGACATTGACCAAGGCACTCAGCAATATCCTCCAGAAAGTGGAACAACCAGCTGAGTGAATTTAGGTTGAGTCACGATCTTTGTGTTGGGGTCCTATTGGGATGGGGTCCCTAGGGGTAGAATTGAGTTAACTTAGTCAATTTTGTAAAAGATGTAAAGTCTCCGCACAATGTGGATGCAGAGCGTGCAGATAGGTATGAGTAAAAGGGGTCTTAGCCCCTTATTTTTAGTCAGTTTTGAAGACTCACCCATGAGCAAGGGGCCATGGTATTGTATTAGGAAAGCTATAAATAGTTGAGACTTAGCGAGTCTTAGAAAAACTTAGATATAGATTTGGGTACATTGAAGAGTTTTATTGTCTTGGGCAAGAGCTAAGGCAAGAAGGCTCTGCTTCTTGTGCTTAGGTAGAGAAGGGAAGGCTCCTGTAGCTGAGTGCGTAGGAGGCCTGAGTAGAATCTGCAGCTAAGTGTGCGGACCCTTGCAGTTGTGTGCATGGGGTGGGAAGAGTCTGTAATTAGTGAATTGAAGATCAATAAAGACAAATTTATGAAGAATTACTGAGTTTTTCCATTTTATCTGTTTATGTTATACACTGTGGATTAATGATATGTTTTTGAAATATTCAATGAATGATGCACAAATTAACTGTATCTGTCTTAATAACATATGAAGTAAATGGATACCCACTTTTGTGAAGTTAGAAGCTATTTCTCTTATGTTTTCTGATGAATTAAGTATATCTATGTGTAACTCTAACTAGGGTTGATCGTTGATGTGCAAAAGTAGGTAAATCAACTATGTAAGGTCCACAAGGACTGATCGCGGGCCTTTGTGAAGGTCTAGAGACCAGATAACCTAGTTACAATAAAATATCCCTAGAAGTCTATCGATCTGCACGGAAGCATATCTAAGGCGCTGGAAGACATCACAATAGTCTTTAGATGCAGAACCTTGGTTCTTGCATCCCCCAATACTGCTTTGGGTGAGACTGCAGCCCACGCTACGCAGGTTGTTGCCGAAAGGGCCATCGGTGTAGGGTTTTGTTGGTTGGCGCAATTAAATCTGAACCTAGCTCAGGACCCTCTAAGCCAACACTTGCCGACATTGATTGTTCAACATCAATGACCCTTCAAATTTGGGTCCTTACACCTCAAGTGAGAGATATGAAGTTTAGCTCATTGGCCTTTTGTAATCATTATTAGTAAATGCATTTTATTTTATCTGTGGGTCTATGACCTCTTAAATTTTAAATCAATTTGGATTGAGGAGTAAACTGAAAGGAGTCAAGATTAGGATGATGTGTGAGTGTTCGTAGGCTCCCGAAGTGAATTGAAATGGAGTGAAGCTCGAGGGACCTTGCTGAGATGATGTATGCATGGGTGGGATCTCATCAACATGATGTATGTGTGTGTTGGACCTCGCTGGGATGACATGTGAACAAGGTGGACCCACTGGGTCCTTTTCCATATGGTTTGATGGAGGAGTTTAGTTAAGATTGGAGTTTGGGATTAGTCATAATCCCTAGCTGCGTGACCCCAAGAATGTGAGGAGTTCAATTTATGATAAGTGTTCAGGGACTTTGGATTGTGATGATGTGGTTATGTGGACTGACCTTACAGAGAATAGTCGATAACACAATGTATTTGGGTTGGTGGAGGCCATAACCTTAGGCGTATGTGGAAAGTGTTGATAGGATAAAGACACGTCTATGTGAATTTCATGTACGAAACATGAGAAGTGTGGGTATGCAAGGGATGAAATGGTAGGACCACATGGGTCACATGTGGGTGCTCCATGCCGCTTCTTCTTAATGTGGCACAATTGGGTTGATCATCATTTAAATGGGTATAAATTTTGATCCAGGAGTCTAATTGAGGTAAAAATTATATCGTTGGAATGCTCTCAATGAGCTAAATATGATGATGATATCAAAAGGTAATTTCCACAAGATTTCAAGGGATATGACTTTTGTGTAACCCCATCTTCATAATGAACCATGAGGGTTAGGTTAATTAATAAGTAACACCTTCGATAACCTGAGATGGTTTGATGGGGTGGGAAGAAGCATTATAGAGTAGTATCAGAGCGAAGGTTCTACACTATAACTTTGAAGATAAAATTTGGAACCCTGATACAAAATAATATTAGAGTGAAGGTTCTATGTTGGACCTATTGAGATAAAATTTGGATCCGTAATAAAGAATAGTATAAGAGCATGGTTCAACACTCAAAATGATTGGGCCTAGAGGAATAATGTTAGAAGTTATGATAGGAATTCAGAGATTAATATTTAGACTAATAGCCAATTATGTGTGTATATGTGTACTAATTTCAGAATGATATCTATTGTGATTGATTGTATGATAGGTTGTTGATATGTTATATTTTTTTCTAACTAGCATACTAACTGAGATTTGATGTTTCAGCTGATTTCACATCAACATGGTTATTACAATTTGCCAAGGTGATGGATGAATATGTCCATTCGTGTTTTTACTGGACTAACAATTATGTGTTTGCAAAAACACATAAGAAGACATTGAGATACAAGAAAATAAAGGAATGAGCAACAAGATAACATATTACAACATTGATAAATCCCACCATTATAAGGAAGAAGAGTCATTTAGGAAGTCTCTCCTAACTGGATGGATACCCTTAGGATTCTAAGGGCCAAGCTGAGAAGTTGTAAGTTTGAAAATGAAAATATTGTTAGAGCTTAGGAGAAGCAGGATAAATTAAATATAATAATATTTCATAGCTCATCAGATATGCATAGGTAAAATTAACATGAGCTAGGTGCCAATTACATAGGAACATATAAGTCCAAACATATCCCATTTAATTTTAGGTAGCATGGATTGGAGACTAATGGAGTTGAAGGTAGAAAATATATGAAGAGACACAGGTGGGAAAGTGAAGATACAGTGAGAGGAGGAACTCCACTCAGTACTCCAGAGAAAATAATAGGCAGTAATGAGTAACTACCTAGTGCTACAGCTAAGGGACATCACCAACTAAGGAGGAAAGAGAAGAAATTATTGCTAGCATAATTTAAGAAAGAAAAACCTCCTACTTTTGATGGAGATCTCAAGAAATATGAAGGGGAAGAAGCATGGTTACTGTGAATGAAGAGTTACTTTGGAGTACATGACCACTTCGAGAATATGAAGGCAAGTGTAGCCATTTTCGACTTGAAAGGAAAATATGACATCTGGTGGCAAGACTTGAATGCCAAAGAAATTAGAGAGAAGGATATATCTTGGAGTATATTTGAGACATAATTCTTGGAAAAGTACCTATCTGAAAGGTACTATGACAACAAGGTTAAAGAGTTTGATGAGCACAAATTGGGGAAACTTATAGCTGATGAGTACACTAATAGATTCTTGGAGCTACTGAGGTATGTACCCTACATCAAGGATGAGAAAGTAAATATTTGTAGGTACATCAGTGGGTTGCCACAAGCTTTCAGGGACAAAATTGAGTTTGATGAGCCAAAAACTTGGAGGACACCACCAAAAAACCAGGTACTACTATGAATATTCCAAGCATAACACTAAATTTTGAGCTAATTGGAAAGAAAGAGGTAGACCCAATTTTAAGGGAAAAGAGCATAAATTTTAAGTATATTAGCCAGGAGGAAGGAATGTAAAGTTTTCCACACCTGCCAAGGGTGATGTTTAGTAGAATTTTTCAATTGCAAGTAGAGATAGATTCTCTAAGCCAACAAGAGAGGAAGTTGAGGGTTTGAAAAGAGAACGCATACTATGTTGGAGTTTTGGAGAAAAAGACTATCCTCAGTGACAACATAATGGCCCAAAGTTGTATAATGTGCAAGAAGTAGAGAAAATGAATAATGTGGCTCTATACATGCCATGAATCTATGCAACATTGGACAATAGGCATGCTAATCACAAAACTTCAGTGATTGATATGGAAGGTATGGTCATTGGCCAAATTATTTCGATTATGATTGACCCAAGTTCTAATTTTAATTATGCTAGTCCAATGGTTGCAAAAAATTGTGTGATGCATAAAAAGTCCATGAAAAATCATGGTTGGTTCACATAGCTACTAGAACCAAAAGTGAATTGTAGACATAGTGGAATAATGCTTAGTGGTGATCAATGACATGCCCATATTGGTTAATTCTAATTTGTTGCAGTTGGGATCATACAATGTGTTGGTCGATATGGACTGGATGGAAACCCAAAAGAGAAAGGTAGACTGCTACAACAAGTCTAAAGAATGCCTCAGTGACGAAGGAGGGAGAGAGACATTGTAGGGGATAATAATTCTTATGACCATCAGGAAAATATTGATGTTGCAAATGAAAAGACGTAGCCAAGAGGGATGTTATTATATCTAGTATGAGTTACCAACGAGTGAGAAGAAGACATGTATATGATGGAGGAGCATCCAGTATTAATATAATTTAGTGATGTATTTTTTGAGGAAGCACTAGGATTGATGCCAAGAAGAGAAATAAATTTCCTAATTAAATTATTTCTAGGATCAACACAAGTGTCAAAGGCTCCATATCGCATGAGCAGACCCTAGTTGGTGGAGTTGAAATTGTGATTGAGGGAAGTATTGGAGAAAGGGTATATTAGACACAATGTGTCACGTTGGGGAGACCTAACACTATTTGTGAATAAAAATGATGGAAAACTATGACTATGCATTGACTACAGGAAACTAAATAAAGGCACAATGAAGAACAAGTATCCTCTACCTTGGATTGATGACTTGTTTGATTAGTTGAGAGGGGATATGGTATTTAAAAAAATATACTTCAGGTTTGGGTATCACCAAGTCCACATTAAATTTGAGGATATCCACAAGACAACCTTTAGAACTAGGTATCAGCATTATTAATTTGTGGTGGTGCCATTTGGGCTCATAAATGCTCCAACCACATTTACGCATCTAATGAACAATGTCCTTAGCCCATATCTAGACAAGTTTGTGTTGGTCTTCATAAGAAACTCTAAAACCAAAGAAGAGCATGAATAAAATTTAAGAGAAATGTTATAATTGTTGAGAGAGGATAACCTCTATGCCAAGCTCAACAAATGTGATTTATTCCAATCACTAGTTTAGTACTTGGGACATATTGTCTCCAAGGAAGGAGTGGTAGTAGATATGGAGAAGATCAAGGCCATCCTAGAGTGGCCTACTCATTAGAATTTTACAGAAGTTAGATATTTCATGGGGTTGGCCAGATATTTTGAGAGATTCATTCAAAATTGATTAAGGATTGGGCATCCAATAAAAAATTTGTAGAGAAATGGAGTTAAATTCCAATGGACATTAGAGTGTACAATTGGTTTTGAACAATTGAAATACCTTTTCACTCATGAACCAATATTGACAATAGCTAACTCGGAAAAAGATTATGTGGTTTACACATATGCTTGCAAGAAAAGGATTAATGGAGTCCTAATGTAATAAGTACATGTGGTATGTTATGAATCAAAAAAATTAAATGAGCATGATAGGAATTATGTCACTGATGACTTGGAGTTTGCAACAATAGTGCATGCATTGAGAATGTGGAGTCACTACCTCTTTGGAAGGAAGTTTGTTTTAATGTCAGATCATGGAGGGTTGATATATTTATTTGACCATCTCAAGTTGAATGCAAGACAAGAAATATGACTAGCCTTGATCAAGGTACACTACAACAGAACATGGAAATAATGCCTAAAGTTGTGCTAGATTTTATTGTTTTCCAGTTCATGAATAAGACAAGTTGAATGCAAGACAAGAAATATGACTAGCCTTGATCAAGGTACACTACAACAGAACATGGAAATAATTCCTAAAATTGTGCTAGATTTTACTGTTTTCCAGTTCATGAATTAGACACCGTTCCCAGTGAAAAAATGGGCGTGACCAAGTATGTTTGTATTAGTGCCAATTTGTTCACCATAAATTTCTCCAGAAACAACATCATAACTAGTGCCGAAAATAGTGCCACAATAATAATGCTCTGAATAGCAACTAAAAAAGTGGCCCATAATTTTCCTTGAATTGTGTCGTACCTTGCACTAGAAATAATGCCGTAAATAGTACTAGGAATAACATCGTAAATAGTGCTTGGAATAATGCCATTTTATTACTTGGAATAGCACCAAGACTTGCTTTCAATTTGGATCTTGGTTTGACTTCCAATTTAACGTCCAATTTGGCTTCACATTTAGTTTCCAGTTTTTCTTCCAGTGTGGCTTCTAGTTTTGCTTCGAGTGTGGCTTCTAATTTTGCTTCTAGTATGGCTTCCAATTTTGCTTCAAGTGTGGCTTTCAATTTTTCTTCTAGTCTGGCTTCCAATTTTTCTTCTAATGTGGCTTCCAATTTTTACTTCTAGTGTGGCTGTCAATTTTGCTTCTATTGTGGCTTATAATTTTGCTTCTGTTACGGCTTCAATTTTTTCATCCAGTTTTGCTTCTAGTGTGGCTTCCAATTTTGCTTCCAGTTTGGCTTCTAGTGTGGCTTCCATTTTTGGGTCCAATTTTTCTTCTAGTGTGGCTTCCAATTTGGCTTCCACTATTTTCTTCCAATCATAGGAAATAACGCTAGGTTTAGTGCCAGGTTTAGCGCCAGGTTTAACGCCAGATTCATCCAGGTTTAGCACTAGGATATATGTCTAGTTTGGTTTCTAATTTGGCTTCTAGTTTTGTTTCCTGTTTTTCTTTTAGTGTGGCTTCCAATTTTGCTTCCAATTTGGATTCCATTTTTGCTTTTTTGTTTGCTTCCAAAAAAATATTATTGTTTTGCATACAATTAAATTAATATGTTTTATTTCAATTTAATTAGTTAAATATATTATGTCTCTTAAATAAGGTGTATGATTACACATCATATGAATGCATTTGAAATACTTTATAGGATAACATTTATAAATATTTTTTAGGGAAACAAACATCCATACAAATTAACAACATCCTTATACTTATTAAATCTCCATGAAAATAGAATTTACAACATCTAGTATATATAAAATAAAAAGATAATTATTGTAATACGGTCATCATCTATAATTAAAACAAGTGAATCAAATATTTATAATTTAATTGAATTTGACAACATCCATCATGAGCAGTAAATCAAAATCATTGTACATAATAAATATGCATCCAAATCATTAACCACTTTTGACATATAAAAATTGAAGAGTCAATACTGACAAGATCATCATCATTTATGTCTTTAGAGACTCTCTCATTACAATTCAATACTGTATGAAATTGAATCATTGAAAGGACCCAAATACAAGACTAACTCTACAAAGAATCCAAGTGATCCTGGATAAATTTGAAATTTTGGAGCAGTGGAACCATTCAAGCAGGAAGACACAGACAAGGATGCCACAGATGAACTCGACTACAATAATGTGGAGGGATTCAAGTAGTTAATTTCGTAGTAATATCTAGGTAGATTATGTTATGCAGGTATGTAAGAATTAATGGGGTATTTGGAGAAATTATGAGAATAATGATGTAGTAAATATGGAAAAAACATTACTACATAACTAAAGAAACTACTCAGAGAAATTTTGGAGGACTTCATAAATTTTGATGCTTTTCAATGTAATGGCACTAGCTAGATTCTAGTTTGATTAATAGAAATATACCCTTTCCTTTAAAAGAAATAAAATGTGAAAATGATGAATGTCGACCAATCGACATAAGTCGAAATGATACATCATTTACAAATAATATAAATAAAAATGATGAATTATGTAAGAAAAAATGATAAAAGTCAATATGATATGTCATGTCTGAATGATATAAGTCGAAATGATACATGTCAAAAATATACCACTCAATAATATGGTACAGGAGGTCATGAAAATGATACATATGATAGCAACCATGAAAATCAACATCATAACAATATATCAAAAATGATCCATGATGCAGTCTATATGATCATGAATGTCACTAGCTGCTACCAACAATTGCCTCATGGTCTTCATCACCATTGTGATCATCATCATCATCATCATCATCATCATCTTCTGTATCAGCATCAACTTTGTTGTCATCTGTATATATGTCATCATGAGCATCATCTTCCATCTCAGCATCAGAGCCATTGTGATTTGGACCTATGTGATGAGGATCATTCATATCTTTTGGAAGATCCTTGTTCTACAAAAAAAACATTTAAAATGAAAAGTTATTATTTATTTCATGCAATAATTAATTTCTTTGTTATATATCTAATATTACAACATATGAAATGAAACAATAATCATATTACATCATATCAAAGTGCACATACGATAATAAAATTTGAAATAAGTTACAATTAAGATGTTGTAACACTAGATGATATAACAATGGATCTTGTAACAACAAGCCATTTCATATTTCTTTTTAGAGCTTGAAAGTGGGAAACCAAACAGGTGTTTTTGCCACCAAACACTACACCAACACTTGAGGAATCAAGAAAATAAATTGAGAAGTACAAACATGGGCAACAACATATTAAGAAGCACAAAAATAGGCAAAAACAGATTGAGAAGTAGATGCTATAACAACAGATGTTGTAACAATAGATGCCATAACAACATGTCAATGTTAAATACACTGAAAATGTTTTAACACCAATTACTGTTGAAAATGTTGAAACTTCTGTAAACATTGATGCTATAACAAATACTACTATTGAAACTATTTAAACAATGACAATTAGAGTGGATGTTGTAACAACATATGCTGTAACAATGGATGTAAAAACAAATGTTGTAACAATTGAGGGGGTAGAAATCCATGTCATCTTCCTTGTCAAAGCTTGAAAGTAGGTAGCCAAATAGGTGTTTTTGCCACCCAATACTACACGAACACTCTGGGGATCAAGAAAACAAATTGAGAAGCACAAACATAAGTAACAACAAATTGAGAAGCATATGTTGTAATAACAGATGCCATAATAGATGTTGTAACAACAAACCATTCCATCTTGCTTGTTAAATCTTGAAAGTGGGTAGGAAAAGATGTGTTTCTACCACCCAACACTACACCAACACTTAGGGATTGAGAAAATAAATTGAGAAGCACAAACACAAGTAACTATAGAATGAGAAGCAGATGTTGTAACAACGGATGTTGTAACAAAAGATGTTGTAATAATAGATGCCATAACATGTCAATGTTAAATATGATGAAAATGTTGTAGTAGTTGATGCTGTAACACCCATTACTATTGAAAATGCTGAAATTGTTGTAAAAGGTGATGTTATAACAACTGCTACTACTGAACCTACTGAAACAGTGACCATTACAACGAATGTTGTAACAATGGATTTTGTAACAACAGATTCTATAACAATTGAGAGGGTAGAAATCCATTTCATTTTTATTGTCAAAACTTGAAAGTGGGTAGCCAAAGAGGTGCTTTCGCCTCCAAACACTACACCAACACTCGAGGGATCAAGAAAAAAAATTAAGAAGCACAAACATTGGTAACAACAGATTGAGAACAAGATATTGTAACAATGTATATGTAACATTACCCAACCCATCATATTGTTAGAGGAATGAGGTAAAACATATTTATTTATTTATTTCCTCCAAACTTTACTTGACTTCCCAAGTCATCATAAGGGCCTCACAACTAGAGTTGTTACTCTACATGCTTATACACACACACACACACACACACACACACACACACACACACACACATAATATTAGGGCTTGTCAAAAATGCAACAACCTCTGCTGATCGCATGAGCCCATCGTCGACCTGTCAAGAGGGTCCACTTCTGGCCAATCAAAAAACTTTCGGGCTGGCATATTAGCCAGATCATCTCGACTGACATATCAGCCAACTCGTCTCGACTGATATCATCCAAATTGATCCAATAACTATCAAGAGGGTCCACTTCTGGCCAATCACAAAACTTTCAGGCTGGCATGTTAGTCAGCTCATCCTGGTTGGCATGTCAGCCAACTCATCCCAACTGATATCACCTCGGTCAATCCCATAACTATGCCACACAAGCCTCTGGGGTAATCTTGCGGGTTTGTACCTCTAGGCCATGTCGTCACTTCCTCATCCAATTGCTTTAAAGGAAAAATTAGGTCGCACAAATGAAGAGTCTTCACAGCTAGGGTTTGGAGCGGTGCAAGGTTTTGCAGAATTTTTATTATAAGTTTAAGGATTGCCATCCTACACCCCATCGAGCTTGCCTTCAATCTTTGCCATGTCTTGAATAAGGGATATTTACCCTGCATTAAGAAATGCATTAGACAAGGTTCTTTATGACCATTGCAAGAGTGAGTCTCGACCCAACCATAATTTACCTGAGTTGGTTATTTCGACCATGGTTCTGTCTGAGAGGTCCTACAGAGCTCCAGATCAATGCCAATACTTAGTGCCAACATTGATAGTTCATTAAAGTGCCCTATGGTGTTAGCCGTCCTGAGCTTGAGCCAAGGGGTATGCCTCTAGAATATGATTGCTTAAATGTTTTCCTTGAAATACATTTTTTGGGCATTGTGAAGTAAAATCCTCAAATATAAATCTAGTGCCATCAATATGTATTATAATCTCTCCATTCAAGTCATAGACCTCCTTTTTATTCTCATCCAAACATTTTATATCTGTCACATGGATACAATTTACATCTGAGATATCACCTCCAAAGGGAATGGTTTTTGAAAGAATCAATGTAAACAAAGCTATGCACTTCTTCATATAGGAAATAGTATGTACATGCATAAACAAGAATTGTGCTTGATGGATAAATTAGTTAAAAAAATGTATTTACCTTTTTCATCTACTTCTGCAAATTATTCGGTGCAAACAAAGTAATAATTGACTGATGATGACATGGGACTGTTCCTTTTTTATGTGCCACCATCCTTTATTAAGTGTTATAAAGAGAAAGTAGGTCTATATCTTAATGCAAGTGTGACTTGTGGTGTAGTTGGATTTACACGATAAGCCACAAGGGAACCTCAGAATTGGGGGAGCCTACGACAATTGGGTAGCCAGACTGCCTGGTTCATAATGGTAACATCTAATGAGGAAGGAAATAATATATTTAGCTTTTTCTAGTTTGGAAACTCACAATAAAGGAGGACAGTTCTAAATATGTATTTGTAATCCTTTTAAAAAGGCTATCAAGCCTCATGATAATACAAGTGAATGTTAGATTCTTTTCGCTTATCTACATGATTGTGTTTGATTCATTAATTATGAGAGAGTTTGTAAGATCCAGCTGAGAGGTGAGGATCTCTAAGCCCTTCGATGAATTGTAGATCAATTGGTATCAGAGAAATTCTCTCCTTTGGGCTTGATCTAATGAGGAAGGAAACATCTAGTCCTAGGAAACTTACATCAAGAAAGGCAATATCTAAATAATGTATTTATCTTTTTCCTGTTGGAAATTCACAACAAAGGAGGCAAGTTCTAAATATGTATTTGTAATATCTTTAAAAAGGCTATCAAGATTCGTGATAATATAAGTGAATGTTAGAGTCTTTTATCTTCTCTTGTGTATTGTGTGTGATTCATTTGTTTATGAGTAGAGTTTTTGGAATATCCAAATGATAATCCTCACCTCCAATCAATTTCAAATCAATAGCGGTGGGAGTAATGGCAATAGGCCCACTGAGATAACTCATCGATTATTTCTTTCTTGTTTATAGAGATCTTACTTATGCTAGATAACAAGATTTCTATCTATGTTCGGTCTAAAGTAACCTTATTTCCTATATTTCTTCAAGTGAAGGTAACCACAATTGTCTAAAGGTGAGATCTAGTATGATGACAAAGTGGGTCTAAGACATGAACAATTTTTGTCCTATTGATGTAGAAAGGTGAAGGAATCAAAAGGGGTGATGGGTATAAGAGGCTCTTTATAACAACAACCAAGGTTAGTGAAACCAAGAATGTTTTTTTTTGTAAACAATAAATCACAGTAAATAAATGCACTAGATCTTACAAATGCAATGCCTTTTTACCTTAGTTATCATATATTAAGATAACTAACCCAAGCATATACTGACAAAAATCTAGAATTATCTCACCTCAATTGGTGTCATTCTAAACACTTCTCCAAGCTTGACTCCCTTCTGTTTTTGTTAAATTAATATATACCGAAGATCATAAGATTGCAATTCACTCAAAAGTGCCATTTCAATTTAGATATTGTAAAACCTAGAATCAGTAGGTACCAGAATGTACAAACTAAATTTCTTCCTAGAGCAAGCAAATTCACTAAGCTTCCTTTGTATTAGATACAAAAGTTCCTTTTTTTTTTGCGTAATATAAAATTGTAAATGAATTTAATGCTTCTAGAATTTCTATTGAAAGTATAAAATAAACATAAATTAAACATGTAAGCAATGGGAAACAACACAAGATCACAAATACATGTATCCCTCATATTTCTACTCATGATATCAACCCCATTCCATCTTTTGACTAGATAGTGTCAATTAAAAACAAATAATACACCTTTGAATTACCATTGCTCATACCTTCTTCCATTCGTGGCAATAAGTTCTTTCCAATCTAAAGAACTTTTTAAGTTGGAATTACCAAGTTGTACAACAACACCCTTTAAAATATAGAAGAAATGCCAAGTCAGTTCAAATATCTACCACTCGTATGACTACAAATACGGTAAGTAGTGTAGTGCGTTATGCAGAAGAAAAAATGTATCAACTTGAAAGTATACCTTGAATGCTAAATGTAATGTTACCATTTTGAGCTATTTACTTCCGATATTTGTTCTAGAGTCAACACCCAAATTGATACTAGTTGTCATACACATATTCATGAGACCAATGAGGCAAACTTAGATTAAATTTGACTAAATATTAAATTTAATTGCATGAATAAATAATAATTAAAAGGACTTGAGTGCATGAATACCTAAAATAACTCCCCTCGGTTTTGAGAATAAATTATTAGAGTAGTTTAATCGTGGAGCAAACCTCCCTCCACTTGATGAAGTAGTGGTGAAGTCAACATTAACTTTGTTGTTTCTCTGTTGGATCAAGGGTTTTTTGCTCCAAGGTTATCCAAATCCTAATTTATTCTCTATTGAACAGGTCCAACCACGTGAAGGTGGAATCTCTCATGGCCACTCCCCCCCTCACATCACTCTCAATTCCTTAGTACCCAGACTATATACTATATAGGAAATAGTTTAAAGAAAGACATTAAGATACAAAAAAAAAAACCAAATAGGAAACATTCATTCATTCATAGATCCACAAAATATTTCATCTCAATAAATTTATCATAAAAAACATGCTTACATAATATGAAACAAGGCCGTGTACATAAAGAACCATATAGAAATTATTCATTAACATATAACATTCATTCATTCATTCATTCACTAATCATAGACACAAAACACTTTATCTCAATAAATTTTCATCTTGCGCATCAAATCTTCAAAGTGGGTAGCCAAAGAGGTTTTTTTGCCACCCAATACTACACCAACACTCGGGGGATCAAGAGAAAAAATTGAAAATCACAAACATAGGTAACAACGAATTGAGAAGTAGATGTTGTAACATCAGATGTGGTAACAACAAGCCATTCATCTTGCTTGTTAGAGCTTGAAAGTGGGTAGCCAAAGAGGTGTGTTTGCCACCAAACACTACAACACTTAGGGGATCAAGAAAACAAATTGAGAAGCAAAACCATAGTTAACAATGGATTGAAAAATAGATTTTGTAACAATGGATGTTGTAACAACAAATGCCATAACAACATGTCAATGTTAAATATGATGAAAATGTTGTAGCGGCTGATGGTGTAACACCCATTACTATTGAAAATGTTGAAATTGCTATAAAAGTTGATGCTATAAAAACTGTTGCTATTGAAACTACTAAAATGGTGACCATTACAGTGGATATTGTAGCAACAAATGCTATAATAAGGGATGTTGTAGCAACATATGATGTAACAATTGAGGGGTTAGAAATCCATTTCATCTTGCTTGTCAAAGCTTAAAAGAGGGAAGTCAAAGATGTGTATCTACCACCCAACACTACACCAACACTTCGGGTCTCATAGCATTTTCTTTTTACATTGAAAATTTCAAAATTTTGATTAAAATTTCAATTTTTGTTTGTTTGTTTTTATTGCACTTTTTAATAGTTTGCGTGCAAATATATAATGGCACAATATATTATTTTATTTTATTTTAATAAATAAAATGTCAAATCACCTCACACTAACTATCGTGCAATTCCTATTGGCAACGATTAACACTTTGGTGATCGATGAATCTTGTTGTATTGTGTGCCCCCCTCACTTGCTCTACATTTAACAAAAGGTGGGGGCACACGAAAAGTTGTTTTTCAAAAACAACGTTTTCAACTTGCCAGCAACATATGAATTGTGCACCCCATCCTCCTCCCCCCTGCGCAAAAGATCATTCATTTTTATTGGTAATAAATATCTGCAACCATTTTATTGATCATTTTCCATTTAATTTTGAAGAAAACTCTGATGTTGAAGACAAATAAAAAGTGTGAAAATCATCTAGTGCAAATCAATACATTCTACAAAAAAATTTATATTTTGCAAGAGAGAGGTATTCCATCATTTAAGAATTCATATGGCCAGAAGGCAATAGAAGACCGATATTAAAGATTGTTGAAGAGAGAGGCAAGGGAAAAGACAAAGTTTGTTGGAATCAAGGGAGAGATTAGTGGTCAGAATCTACATCAAATGTTAGTTGATGGGCTTAGGTTGGCACCAGTTGAAGGAATAACACAATTATCAACCTTTGAAGATTCCCTTATTACCATACAAAAATGTATTAAATGGTCTCAAAACAAGGACCCTGACCCAAACCATAGAATTTTATTGTATTAAATGTAATAAATATATGCAAAGAATATATTTATTGTTGGAAATGTTTGGAAACATAGAATTTTATCATATTAAAAGGGAAAATAATATGTCGGTGGATGAACAAGATAATCTGGTCGTCATCTTAGAGGAAGGTGAACTTAGGGAGGATGGGAACAAATCTTCCAAATGTCACATCCCATGAACATTTATAAATGGAAAAGGTTGAAAGAATATGGAGAAGGGTGAACTATCTGACAGGATGATTAATTATCTAATTTACTCCTTGGCACATTTGTTTTTCGGTGGGAGTCTTGGCGATAAGCTGGATCCATCAATCTCATCATGGATAATTAAGAGGAATCTAAGACAAGATTAAGGACAAATGGGAGTTTGTTTACTGAGATTTAAGGCAGATATTCGGTGAAGGAATTTCTTCTATGAGCTCGAGGAGGATCACCTAAAATCGATTGTGCGGAATTCATCTCGGAGCAAGAAGTAATGAAAATTAATTTTGTTGTAGGGAGTGCATTATTGAAGAGCATTAAAAATGAAGGGGCCTCTCGCGCCATCAATCTGGAGCTTATTTTGGCTATAAGAAGATGGTTATGGAGGGAATATTAATTGTGGATTTCTAAACATTCTCACTATGATGAATAATTGACTTCTTTTTATAGAAATCAAAGACTCTTCCAAGAATTCCCTCTGTGCGTTCAGGCATGAAGTGGACGAAATGATTTCGTTGATTGGAGGGAAAATTATATTTGAAGCCTCGTCTCACTTTACCCTCATTTTTGGTCAAATATAAGGCTTGAGGAAATATGTGGAGAATGTTTAGGTGGAAACGGAGGTCATCATGTCGAAGATAGTGAATCTCTACCAAAAGGTGGAGAATTCGAAAGAGAAAGTGGAGATTGCGGCTGTGTCAGTTTTGAAGTGTTTGGCATCGGGGAGGAAGGTGACAATGAAATAGCACGAAATATGAAGGGAGACCCCCATCCAAATTTCATTGTATAATTGGAGGTCCAACAAGAGGCCGAGTAGCATGAACCTAAGCACATAGGCCAGCAGGGGGAAGCAAAAGTAACTGATATTGAAAAATGCAGACAACATGAGCAAGAAGAAACTAATTAGTTAGCATATAGAAATAGTTTTTATGTTATTAAAATATGTAAATATTAATGAGGTTTTTTGGCGAATGTATAAGAAAAATGATGTGGAAAATTTGGAGAAGAAAACTCTGAAATATCACTGTCTTTGGTCAGATAAGTTTTGGAGGGATGTGGAACTGTTGTTACTTCTGAATGTAATGGTTCTAGCCAGAATCCAGATTATTTAATAGAAATATAATTGTTCCTTAAAAAAAGAGAGAGAATACTTCGAATATAAATATTTTAAGAGAGAGGATATTTTGTAAAGAACTCTATAAATACCTTATTTTTTAACAAGAAAGGGTTGATACCTAGAGCAATTTTTTGTAATATTGTTGTAATACTTTCAACTTGGATATAGTCAAAGGCTTCTAGTTTTCATTTATGACAACAATTGTGTATTTCTAAGTTCTTCTTGTAAATTCATAGTCTGTTTCTACGTATATTTGAGAATATTATAGGATATTGGGAAGGTTGATTGAATATCAATCTCCTTGACGTCCCTCTACAAAGTTATGTTCACTAATGAGTTAGAAATTGAACAATCTATTTAATTTACTACCTAGGAATCTTTAGATTGTTACTTCTATCTTGGATATATTTGTGTTGAATGTAGAGGTTCATCTATATGTCTCTACTATTATTATATGATTAAATGTTCAGGGAGAATGTTCAACCTTCTAAAATCTTCTAAATTATTCTTTCAGTTCATCTTAATTCCTCACATTGATGCTTTGGCTTAGTTCTTTAGCTGAGGACTATCTACAAATATACAACATATTGGATCAAGAAAACAAATTGAGAAGCACAAACATAGGTAACGATAGATTGAGAAGCAAATGTTGTAACAACGGATGTTGTAACAACAGATGCTCTAACAACATATGCCAGAACAACATATCAATGTCAAATATGCTGAAAAAGCTGTAACAGTTGATGTTATAGCACTCATTACTATTGAAAATGCTGAAATTGTTGTAAAAGTTGATGCTATAACAACTACTATGATTGAAACTACTAAAACAGTGACCATTACAGTAGATACTGTAACAAAAAATTCTATAACAACAGATGTTGCAACGACGAATGTTGTAACAACAGATGTTGTGACAATGGATTTTGTAACAACTAATGTTGTAGCAACTGATGTTGTAGCATCTGATGTTGGAGCAACTGATGTTGTAACAACATATGTTATAACAATTGAGGGGTTAGAAAATAATTTCATCTTGATTTTCAAAGCTTGAAAGTGGGCAGCCAAAGAGGTGTTTTTGCCACCCAACACTACACCAGCCCTTGGGGGATCAAGAGAACAAATTGAGAAGCACAAACATAGGTAACAACGGGCTGAGAAGAAAATGCTATAACATCAAATGTTGTAACAATAGATGCCATAACAGATGATGTAACAACACATGTTGTAACATAATACCATTTCTTCTAATTTGTTAAAGCTTGAAAATGGGTAGCCAAAGAGGTGTTTCTTAGTAACTTTGCATTTGTGTTATTCTTCTTCTGAGACCTGTGTAATAACGTTGTTGGTGTCTTTCATTAATAGATTTATCAATGTTGTGTGAATAGTTGAGATACCTATGACTTTTATCTAAGAAACCTTAATGAAGAACTCTGTAGTCTCTGGATCTTATTTTCTTTCATTTCATGCTCTTTGTGTAGATCTAATGCATAGGATTTTGTTTATCCCTATGCTTTAAACCTCAAATTTCTTTATGTTATTCTCTCCATACTACACCATCAATTTTAAAGGTTGTAATCACATATAAGTAGGAAAGTTGAATTTACTCATTAATTTCTCTGAAAACTAGTTCACATTGCATATATAGGTCTATCGTCCCCTGCCCCACTTGTCTGATTATTTTAGGATTAATAAGGGTCTAACAGAGTTGGAATAGTGAGTAGACTTGTGTTGTAGTCTAGAATGTAGGAAGAATTCTGTTTTTGAAAAATCACCAAGTTGCGTGGTGACCATACTCCCCATAGGACTAGAAAAGGAAGTTTCCTATAGATTTCCAAGTCCTTTATTTCAAAATAGGCCTTGAATGTTCTAACATGCTCCAACATAGGCCTACATCGTAAATGTTCCTATTCTAATAGCCATGTCCCTACATATCTTCTTAATTCATTCAATATATATATCACTACAAAACAAATGTTTTAGACCTCAATACACCCTTCATCCTACCATATGGAATTTTTTTTTAAGACAAGTGCTAAGACTTAAGATCATCCCTAGTTCTAGCATTCATCTTTATTTCTTCTGTAGGGTTCACATCACAAACTCTAGGTCTTCCTCTGTTGCATCACACAAGCACTAAGAACTCTCCATGACAATTATATAGATGGAATAATGAGTATATTGTAGACAAAAACATTATCTTCCCTCTATACATAGTAGTTGATGGATGCCAATGATTGGTAAAGTGGACTAATTACACAAGCCATTTAATTTAATGCACAATATAAGGTCTCCAAGTGAAGTGATCCCTCTCCAAGGTATACACATCAAGAGACCAATCTTAAGGTAGTGCACTTTCCAAGCATGGGTTGCAAGTGTCAAGTTCTCTTCATCACAAGGCTTCTTACTTTCCAATATAACCATCCTTTTCTCCTCAACACATGTATCCTAGGTCCATAAGCAATACCATGTAATGTGCTGATAACCCAAGCATCTATAATCAATCCCATGTAATATATTTTGTTGTATATGGTTTATGTATTACATGGTACTATTGTAACCCTCCATTGTCCAAGGGTTTTTGGAAAAGGACTTGATAAAGCCATGATTGGATATTGATTTCGAAGGAATTGATCATAGTAAAAGGTTGGTGATTTATAAGGGTGTCATGACCGATGGGAGCACACAATAACTCAAGCTACACATAAATAAACAACTCAACATAAGAAATGAAAATTGACATATTAACATAACAATATTTAAGTAAGTTATTAAAAGTCAACTAATGATACCTTATTCTCATCTAGATAACATCATATTTCCTTGGAGACAACATCATATTCTACCAGGGTTTCGTATGTACCAATGCCAAATCCGTAAGTACCTTTACTGGTGGTGGAAGAAATCTGTGTCCTAGGAGTGGGTGGGACGTTGGATGTCTCTGTTCCTTGTTCCACATTCCTAGAGATTATTGTGATTGATTTTTTCCTAGATCTTTTGTTCGATCCAGGAGTTGATGGGGAATCAATCGATTCCCTTTGACACGATTGCTTTGGTTGCTCTATTTCAGTCCCTTTAGTATGTCCTTCCACGTATTTGGCAATAATGGAAAAGTCCATACCTTCTAGTTTATTCACTACTTATACCCCTAATATAGAAGCCATTACCTCTTTTATTTTCTCACTGTCATGTCCCTATATATGTACAATAATTTTTTATTTTATTTTTTTTTAAAATTAGAAATAAAAAACCCTTAATTTCTTCTTTTATAATTTTGAAACTGAAAACAAAAAAATACAATTCAAACAAGCAATGGAAACATGTGAAAATCTATAAATTGAGTATGAAATGACTTATTCTCATAAGAATCAAATCCCTTTTCTCATTTTCCTTTGTTGCTACTTGACATTTTTTGGTTTCCTAGGGTGATTTTGTGTGGAAGAAGAGACAGGTTGTGTACTTGGGCTAGATAAACTAGCACCAGTACCTTGAGAATAATGGGTATTAATAGGAATGAATGGAGGGAATGAAGGTGTTTCTGGAAGGGAATTTGATAAAACCTCACTAGTTGATGTTTGCGACTCATTTCTTAGTATTCTTTAGGAAATAAGGAAGAGGAAATTCAAATGGAGGAGCTCCAAGCTTTTCTCTTTGAGAACGAGTTAGAATTCGAGTGGCCTGCAAAATAGAAGTGATACTTCCTTTAGATGCTTAAGATGGAACGAAATTTTCCGTTGAAATAGAGATTTCCTCTAAGTTCTTTATTAAAGTCTGGACCTCAGGTGATTCAGGATTATAATTTGAAGAAGGTGCTTCAATAAATCTACTAGGAGATTTCAGAGGTGACTGATCAACTTCTGATCTAGAAATAGGAGTTTTAGATGAGGATCTAGAAGTTGGAGGTGATCTTGATGGGGAGTGACTCTTGGAATGACTTGTTAATTTAGATTGAGTTCTATTTTCTATTCATATTCTTAGCCCTCCTTCTAGCACCAAAATGTTGAAGCCTTGAAAATCATTGCAACAACATGGGTGAAAACCACTTGGTCGGGGACTTGAATATCGTCCCTTATCCATTTGGATTAGTTGCTCTGAATAGATATAATGGTACCAATTCCCCAATAAAAATGTGATAGGCTGGATAGGGCATTGATTACAAAAAACTAAGTGATAGATGGGGTGGTTTTCAACTAAAATACATACATATTTAACCTCTCTATATATTACGTGGGATTTTACTTATACTTCTGCAATCTACAACGATTATATTTAGGGCATGTTGGCTTGACGAGCCCTGACCCAGGTTCAAAGTTAATTAGGAAAGAAAATCCCTACACCACTGGGCCTTTCATAAATCATTTCACGGAGCACAGACTGAAGCCTCACACGAAGTAGTATGAGGGGATGCAAGAACCAAGTTTCTGCACCTCGAGATGTCAGTGATGTTGCTTTATACCCTAACCCTTCCTTCACGTAGATTGATAAGACTTTTAGGGCTTATCAATATACTTCCCTTAGTTGTCCTCTAGACCTCTGTGAAGGTCTACAATTGTCTTTCACGTACCATGAATAGGTGATTCAGACACTTACACACCTCTGTAATTACTCTTACTGCTATATTTATCCAGATTAGCTTAAGTAGTGGATAACTTCAACATGCATTATGATTATCTTCACATAAAAAAATATTCTTACTTGCGTTCATATAACAAAGTAAAACAGATAGATTCATGCATCAATAAAACATTAAATCATAAACCCAATATTCAACATAACATAATCGCATGCAGTAATAACATAAGTAAAATAGCTCATACGCAGGTAATTCTAGAATAATTCTCTTTATTGATGTTCATATCTCCTTTATAGACTCTAACTACCCTGTGCACACAATTGCAGGGGTCCGTGCACTCAGCTACGAACTTCTACCCTAGGCCTCTATGCACACTACTGTAGGGATCTGTGCACTCAGTTGTAGACTTCTAACCTAGAGCCTCTATGAACATAACTGCAGAGCCTCTTTCCTACATTAAGACTCTTCACTCTTAGCTCTCATAGACTCATTACATCGATGAATCCTCAAAACATGTCTGAAATAAACTAAAAACTGTCTTAGGCTCTTCTAAGACTTCCCTTTTTATACAATCCCATGGTCCATGGACCAAGGGTGGATCTCATAAAGCCGACCCAAGTTACATAAAATAAGGGTGGAAACCCTTGATGACTCTTATATATTCGCACTCTATGACCACAAAATGCAGAGAATTTACATTATTTATACAAAACTTCGGCCTTTAACCCCAAAAAATAGGCTTTTAACCCCAAAACTTGGGCCTTTAACCCAAAAAATTAGGCTTCTAACCCCAAAACTTGGGCTTTTAACCCCAAAAATGACCCACGGGACCCGTTCCCAACAGGCCCCCAACACAAATATGGTGACTTGCCCCTGACTCACTCTACTGGCATGGAGATCTTATCACAAAGACCTCCTAGCTCCACCTGTACTACTGCAACCTCGACAGTACATTGTGTCGTTGCCTACTTAACTTGCTCGACCAGCTGCTATGTTGCTGGTCCTACACTATCTACCTGTATTTTCTGCTGTGTTTCCTGTAGACTAGCCAATTTTCCTTCGATGGTGTCCGTGAGCATATAGGCTTCATCTAGTTAAGGTCCCAATCTAGCCTTCAATACTGCCACCTTGCATTGCGTTGCGTACACCTGTTCCTTGAGTGACTTTGCTTCATTTAGCTTCACCAACTTCTATGTGATGACGATAGTGTGTGCCATCGCTTTGACCTCGTCATACTTCTTCTACAGTTCCCTTGCCTCTGTTTCTAGCCTCTTCATGCTGCGATCTTCCTGGAGGCTGGTAACTACTTTGAAAGACTAATTGAAGAGTGAAGTCCACTCCTTCACTGCGGCATCCACTGCCACAACTGCATCCTTGATAGCTGCCTCGCGCTGCTCTCTGAATTCTCATGGAGTCAAAGGCTAGGCCCTCAACTCGATCTCTATGATCCTAAGGTTCAACTCAAATTGAACCTTAGCTAGCTTTGTCCTTGCATCATGCACACCTATAGTGAGCTTCCGAATTTTGGTGTTGACTGGCGTATCTTCTGGGATATTCAACTTTGGAATAGTCTTGCAGGCCTTAGTTGCCACATCTATGGTGTGCTCATTCTTCTCTATATTATTCTTAAGGAGATCAATCGTAGAAGTCTTTTCTACGAACATCTGGGCATTGTTGAGCTTCTGCTCGTTGATCACATTCAGCGCGCGTTGCTCTCTGGTCCGAAGTTCTGTGATCACATTGTCTTGCAGGGTGTGAAGGGCTTCACTTGGAAGGACGACCAAGTTCAACCCAACCTTATTGAGAGCGTTAACGGTGGCCTTGTTGTTTTGGAGAATTTGGTATCTACAAATAAATACTAACTCCCTAGATAAGTATCTGTATCTAGAACAACAATTTAAAGTGTTTTAGACTCTTCCTATAAGTAATAGATAAGATGAGAAGATAAGAAGACCTACTTGTAGTTCCGCTTTCCTCTCATCTCCCTTGTAGCGATCCTATTGCTCCTTCCTGTACTTAATACGCTTGAGAAGTACCCTTCAAACACAATAGAAAACAAATAACCGATCAAAGCACACGATCTATTGAATATAAGTGAAAGGAACCAGATGCAATTCTCACACATAAGCATTATGAAACAATACAAACATATGGGAAAAAGGTTCAAACACTTTATTAGATAGAAGAAGGAATTACAACCATTGGTGTCTGATTCAAAGCCATTACTCCAACTTGGATCCCATCCACATCACATCAGAAGCATGACAAACTTGTAGCATTACAATACTTGCTTCAAAGCGAAATCTCATAGCAACAATATCTCCTTACAATTCAACATAATCCAACCCCTGATCACTTAGTTGAGTGGTCAATTTATAGGAAGATGAAGGAGGTTTTGTCATAAATGGTGGCATTGAATGGCCTTCCATACTTAGAATTAGTTCCATGGAGGAAGGGATGGGAGGATAGGATGCACCTTAACTCATTCCTCATCCATTTTCGAGCTCATAGGAGTTTATAAGTGAGGGAACCTGCTAGATGACTCCAAAAGATAATAATATTCTCCAAACCCTA
>APFE031028208.1:0-24291 GCA_000404065.3 Pinus taeda | reverse complement strand
TGAGTGGTGTCTAGGATAAAAACTGGCTCTGGTGATGTTGGAACTTCTCAAAACATGTTGATTTATGTGAAGAGGCTGGCTAATAAGACCACTCATTGCAACTGTTCCTCAAAAAGGGTAAAACAACCAAGTGAAAGTGTATGATCGGCCAAAGGGATGGTGACGATGGGATGAAAAAAACCAAGGCTCATCTGATTAAAGAGGCTGATAGAATGGCAATCACAAGGGTTAAAATGGAAATGGGTTCATTTTTTCACAAGCCTGAACCATGGGGAACTATGCTTAGATTCAGTTTCATGTTTACGCAAGATTGAAATGACAAACTATGCTTGGATTTAGTCTGATTTTTACACAAGAATGAAACAAAAAAATATGCATGGATTAAGTTTCATTTTTACACAAGTTTGAAACAAAGAACTATGCTTGAGATTCGTTTACATGCCCCCAACATGATGAAAGGGAGAGTCTCCTATAACCAGATGGAAGTTGCTGCGGTGAAGCAGGACAGTTATCCAACACCTATTTGGCTTCATCCAGATAGGGAAAAAGGTGAATGGGGTGATTCCGTTCACATAGCCTACAATGAAAATTAACTTTACCACTAGGTGCATGCCCCCCAAGCTTCATTACATTCACTTAAGAAGACTATTCGTGGCTATGAGGTGGATGGAATGAAGGTTCTCTTATGAGATCAAGTGAAAGACTCGACTGGGATTTTACGAGATCAAGTCAAAGACTTGACTTGGAACTTTGCTCCAGGGGAGCTTGTTTCATTTTTTATGAGGTTGACACAGTCAAAGACCTATCCTCATACTCCTTGCTTCATTTTTAATGAGGTTGACATAAGACTAGGAACTATCCTTAGATTCCTTGTTTCATTTTTTAACGAGCTTGACACAAGACAAGGGACTATGCTCATCTCCTTGGTTTCATTTTTTAACAAGGTTGACACAAGACAAGGAACTACCCTCATGGGATTTGTTTCATTTTTTAATGAGGTTGACATAGTAAAAGAACTATCCTCATATTCCTTGTTCATGACACATAATAGGTCATGAATTCCAAGAGGTTCTCATCAAATGTGAGAACAATGCCCTGGAAGGACAGATCTAGTTCAAATGCCCCTAGTACATAATGTACAACATCACTGAATTGATCGTCAATTGATCTAGGCATAGAACAGGTTTCCACATAATTAATCCATGGTGGGGATGATACCAATGTACAAAAGGACCATTTAGGGAAGATGGTTGACTGGAAACCATATTTGGACTAGGAAATGAAAGCTGGTCAATGGTGACAATTCAGCCTTCATGCGGGAAACACATCACTCAAAAGAGTGTTGAAACAATAGCTCCCATGTCATAAACATAGTCACGACCAAGAAGTAAATTATAATCTAAAGGGTATGGGACTACCACCACATTCAAATAAATGATTTTTCCTCCTAATGTAATAGGCAACTGAGGAAGGATCCGTAATGGTGACTAGTTCCTCTGTTAAAAGACAATAGATTCTGGGTAATAGGCACAAGCGGTGGTGAATCGAGCACTTTCCAAGTAGTTGAGGAAAGGATACTCACAGATGCACCTTCATCTATAATAGTGCTAGGTAGAATCATATTACAAACCTGTACTATGATCTGGAAAGGCACATAAGAAGGAAGACGAAAGCTTGCCAGTTAATTCAAATCGAAGGAAGTGACCAGACTACTTAGAGGGGGTACCATAGAAAAAGGAGAATTAATCCCTTGAGTTACGGGAGTAGGAGGGTTTTCCTCCTATCTTGATGGAATAGGAGGACTTCTCCCAAGCTCATTGGAATATGAAGAAACAAAAATAACCTGAGTGGTATCATATTCACTCTCTTCAGGAAAGGTACGATTAACTGAAGGTGAAATCGGGTCAACTGTTTCCTTGACCTGTTGATTTGGGTCGGGTATAGACTCATAGGATTCACTTTCAGAGAGAGTGGGTTTGGTCGATGGTTGATTTTGGTTAGTCAATTCATCAACTAGTGAAGGATTAAGGGAGAGTTTCATGTAACCAGATGGAAGTCACTATGGTGAAGCACAACGGTTATCCAACACCATTTTGGCTTCATCCAGATAGGGACAAAGGTGAATGGGGTGATTCCCTTCACATAACCTACATGGAAACCTAACTTTACCCTTCTTTCCATGAAATTTACTACCACTAGTTGACGGTGTGTCACCCACATGATATTGAGAAGTTAATGACATAGGATGATGTGAACGAGAAGACCATTCTTCTAAGATTTGAGGAATATCAGGACAATTTCGAAGAAGATGGTCTCCTACACAAAGTTTTCATGGATATCGAACTTTGTGAGGCTTGATGGATGGTTTCTCATCAGATGTTGCATTCAAAGCAATGGTTTCTTGGTTACCCCTTTGCTGAATTTGCTTCTTCTTCTTCTTCTTCTTAGCCACCTGGTTACTAGTGACAATACTTTCATGAGGCGAAGAGGAAGAAGGGGAGGAAGAAACAACTGAGGAAGAAGGTAAAGGGTTAAATTTAGGATCAACTGGAGGTTGATTTTGTCTAGTTGGAGGAGTACTCGTTTGTGGAGAAATCACAACATTTTGAACCAATGAGGTTGAAAACAAAAATATTGGCAAGCCAATGGTAAGTCTCGATAGGGATAATGTAGCCATATAAGGAGCACCAATATTTCTGAAAGGAGGAAAAGGACTAGGATTCCAATCAAAAGGAATTCCTTGATCCGTGGACTCCAGATTTGTCGCCATATGTATCAACCTAAGATCAACTAAGGATCGAGCGTGGAGGATGTTATCCGTGGTCAATTAATTTATTTTAATTAAAGTAACATAACGAAACAAAAGATGGATAATCTAGGCAAAAGGTTTACCAAGCAACTGTGAACTGCAGAATACCTGCCGGAGAATCGAGAAGTACGGGTACACAATCTCCTTGAATGCTGTGTTCGGTATATCACAGTGTATAAGGCGACCGACTCGGTTACCTAACGATGGATGGCAACCTAGTTTTGTCCTCCCATATATACCCGAAAGCACGTGGAGGGCCAATCTGTATAAGCACTGTCTAATGCAAAAACGCATAGTGAGAGCATTCCCATATACTTTATGTATTGTAACACTGCCCTATATACCTGAAGGTACGTGGATGAGCTACGATATACTCATATATGTGGAATGAGGTATCACACTTGGGATGTATTGCAGACAAGTTAGCGACAACTGCTTTGTTTTACGACGCCGGAACACATCCCTAGCCTAGAACCACTAAAATTTTTCATTAGGTGACAATGCTCCATTAGGTAAATTCAGATAAATTTTAAGTTGATCTTCTTTAGAATTTTCCTTTCAAGGTTCACCACGTGATGTATGTTTGCAATCCCTAAAATGCAACTAATATGATAAGCATTATTTCATTCAATTGAACAATGAAAACCTTAGCTAGTAGGGATAGAGAAATTAGATCTTTGACAAAGAGCAAAGGGCACATCTAATGCAAATTCCCTAGCTATTCCTTTCAAGCATTCACAAACTACAATATGAATGATGCAATTTTTTCTTTTCGAATCCCTTAATGTTATGATGAAGAAAAAGGAAATATGCACATACAATCAATCAATCTTTAATAAGAACAAAGACTTTTACAATAGTTCTGTTTCAAAGGAAAAGAAGACTTTACGACACTTTATTTTGAAAAAAGATTAATCCAGTATATTAAATTTGACTATGGATCGATAATGACAAAGAAAACATATGACAAGGAGATAGAAAATTGTTCTTTGAGACATAACATTCATTGATCAATCAACAAGCAATCAAACAGAGGAAATTTGGTAAAAAACGCAATCCAAAGGTGAAAATTTTCCCTAAGGTTGATCAACATAGGTCAAAGAGGGCCTAACTGTGCTGCAGAGCACTGTCTCTCACTCAAAGGTGCTCTGCAGAGCATTGTCCCCTGACCAAGCCTGCACTGATTCCTAAGAGGCCACTCAAGAGTCATCTAACCTCAGTTTTTGACCAAAATTCAAAAAGAGCTGAAATACAGTCAATGAACACAAGTAGGGTCTACAAGAATGTCCTAGGAGGTGAATAAGCTACTAGGAAGGATGATCGTTCCCAGTGGAGTTGCCAATTTTTTTTGGATAATTTGGTATCTACGGAAAAATACTAATTGCCTACATAAGTAGTTGTATCTAGAACAACAATTTAAAGTGTTATAGACTTTTCCTATAAGCAATATATAAGATGAGAAGATAAGAAAACCTAATTGTAGTTCCACTTTCCTCTCATCTCCCTTGTATCGATCCTGTCGCTCCTTCCCATACTTAATACGCTTGAGAAGTACCCTGCAAACACAACAAAAAACAAGGAACCAATCAAAGCACACGATCTATTGAATATAAGTGAAAGGAATTAGATACAATTCACACATATAAGCATTATGAAACAATACAAACATATGGGAAAAAGGTTCAAGCACTTTATTAGATAGAAGAAGGAATTATAACCATTGGTGTCTGATTCAAAACCATTCCTCCAGCTTGGTCCCATCCACATGACATCAAAAGCATGAAAAACTTGTAGCATTACAATACTTGCTTCAAAGACAAATCTCATAGTAGCATTATCTCCTTAGAATTCAACATAATCTAGCCCCTGATCACTTAGATGAGCGGTCAATTTATAGGAAGATGAAGGAGGTTTTATCATAAATTGTGGCATTGAACGACCTTCCATACTTAGAATTAGTTCCATGGAGGAAGGGATGAAAGGATAGGATGCACCTTAACTCATTCCTCATCCATTTTAGAGCTCATAGGAGTTGATAAGTGAGGGAACCTTCTAGATGAATCCAAAAGGTAAGAATATTCCCCAAACCCTATGTGAATTTCGCTCATTCTCACACAATGCAGGTGAAAGGAAGCCTAAGTTCTCTATAGTGCACCCTGGTAGTGGACTCAACTGCTCTACAACACACCTTTACAAGGGCTTCCTTATGCTAGTCCCTCTAGAGGCTATTTCTGGATGTCTTCAAGTCATGAAACTATTGGGGAAGGAGGCATTCAAAGGGGTGACTTGTTTAGGGCATGAAGCAAATGAAATTAGGGTTTGATGAAACCTAAAACACTGATTTGGATGTTGGGATTTGATGTGCCCAAATGGATTTGTAACAATTTTCAGCATCCACTTCTGTAGTAAATGCTCCGTTCAACAGCACGACAACCTAAGGATCCAAGGAATGGACCAATTCCTCTGCTTCTGAGGTCCCAGGTGCCAAGCTAGTTGATCCCGTGCTACACTGTCCCACACTGGTCTGCACTTGAGTGGCCTAGATCTACCACTCATATAGGCCCGTCTGAATGGCGACCAAGGACTGCATCTGCTGCTGCTCGAACAGTTGTAGCAGTTCCGTGGTTTCATCCCTCATTGTGTCCTCAATATCATTCAGATCACCTTTAGTCAAAGTGATCAAGTCAAGTGATGATTTTCTAGCCTTAGAATTATTCCGCGGCCCTACTTTTTCCTACTCCCTAGTGTGCTTAATCAGGAATGAAGCAGTCTCCAGGTTTGCATCTCCCTGTCTAGATTGTTGCTCTTATTCCCTCATCTGTGGTGAAGGGGACTTCTAACTTCTGTCAGAGTCATGCTCTTCCTCTTCTTGTTCCTCCTATTCCTGCTTCTTAACAACACACTCTGCTTTAGCTTTATCTTTAGCCTCCTTTTTCCTTTTGTCGGCCAACTGCTGCATCTTCAGTCGGGCCTCTACATTCTTCTGCTTCACGACAAACCTACTAGACCCAGCTAACAAGTTTGAGGCCGTGGACCACTCTGATGACCAACTCTCTAGGACCACAACGATTGCATCCTCCATTGCCAGGTATGGAAGATCATACCATTTTTGCTCGGGGTCCTTCCGCGCCCAGATTGAAACACTGTGGAGGTTCACTTTGAACTCCACATATCCTGACAAATGCTCAAATACAGTTGGCGATAACCTCGAATTGTGATTTATTGCCTTGCGGATGCTTTCCTCCATCATCAACCAAAAGATTTTAACGTCCTTGATCCTCGTGGTGTCCTTGGTGGCCCAGAGTGAAGCAAACTTCGTTGCTTCTAGTAGATCTGACACGACCAGAGGAAACTGGCTATCCTCCGATAATTCCCATGCAACCAACACAATTGATAAAAATAACCAAGAGTAGTGAAAGGTTTTACTCTAGTCCTGCGCTTCTCTGTAGTTCCCGAGGAACTCACCATAGAGATAGCATGCCCAATTAAATTGTATGCCCTCTGCGCATTGAGCCACTAATGACATAATTGGTGCCGACACTTCATCTGTGTGACACTTCCTAATTTTTCTAGCCAAAATCTAGGTGGTGACCTTAACCGCAGGCTCAATTATGATAGAAATTGAGTATCCAGGTGGTTTCTTGGCAAGGTTGAATTTTTCCTTCTTTTTCATGGTGAGGTTGTTCTCGCCCATCTTTCCGCCAAATTCCATGGCCAGATTCAACCCTGAATGTGGTAGCAATGTGACCCTATGGATCAACATATCTATGATGGGTATCGGTTCTCCTAACCAGAGGCACCCATTGTGCACTAAGCATAGCAACTGTTTGATCACCATCAAGGTTATGGGCGCATGGTGGTAATGCAGCACCCATAGCAGGTCTAACAGTCATGCCTTGTCCACCCCTTTAATCCACTGTCGTGGTGACAACAAAATATTTATAAAACACATGGGTCATAAAGGTATCCATCATCAGGTGGGGTAATTTCTCTGTGTCTGCCAAGTCCCAATCCTCCAGCTTAAGAGTGGGAATGCGCGCCAAACACCTCCCTTCAAATGTGATCTTGTCTAGCAGCGATGGGGTATTTAGCAGAAATTTTCCTGCATCTGGGTCCTTTGGGACCTTCACCTTACCTTGGCATGGAGGGATGTACTCGAATAGATTTGAGATAGGGTCTACACCCTCAATGTTAATGTCCTCTATGCCCATATCCATATCTTTGGCACCCTCCTCAGATTCTAAGTCTACCACATGGCCTTTCTCCTACGCGGTGGGATTTTTCTTCTGGTGCTTTCTTGGTGACTCACACACTGAATGTGTTTCTTTCTACTTATCCTTCTTTGTCTTGGGACCCTCTTTGGGTGGCGTAGGCCTCCACTTGGGTGACCTCTGCGATTTTGGCACTTCTGCGGGCACTTCTACACTTGCAATATCAGGGGAAGCTCCGTCAGATGCCATCAATACTCCAGCACTTGTGGTTTCCACACGCGCCGACATGAGTCTAGTAAGAAGCTCCTGGGTTGCTTTAGGAAACTTGTCAAATATTGAACTAACCACCAAAGCGTTGAAATTCTCAAGCTTCATGCACGCTTGATAGCTCAACAACTCAATTCTTAGAATGCCGAGTGTTTTTTGTCGGGCAACCATCCGTAATTTATAGGAAAATTTGAATTCAAATCTGACCATTCCCCCCAAATTCCACTCATAAATGCTAGATTGGCAATGGATTTTCAAAGATCTCGCTCTTAAATTTTGACTTAAATGTTGCCCCCCCTCTCCACTTAGCCATTTTCCCACTATCAACTCATGGATAGTGACCATAATGGTCAATTCTGGGCTTCCCTGCATAGTCGCTCCCTCTATAACACATCTCCCTTCACGCTTTAGCCAATACTATGACATTCCTCCCCTCCACGCAGTCCCTAGTTGTGCAGTTATACAACCCAAGAAGTGTAGTTTATAGTCCCTTGCCTCCTTCCAGTTGACTAGAGCACTAAGATTGCACCTCCACCAAATAGTCATCTAGATGGATCCAAGGTGTATGGATTAAATTGGCTACCATTCACCTTCCTTGGAAATGGCTCTCCATTCAACTTTACCTGCTGAACTACTCCACCATCGGTAATCTCCTTGATGACATAGGGCCCTGGCCAATGCATCCGAAATTTTCTTGGAAATTTGTCAAAATTGTTGTCATATAATAACACTAAATCATTTACCTTGCAGGTGCGCAATTTGATGTGCCGATTGTGCCATGCCTTTTCACGCTCCTTTTGAACTTGTTGATGGAATCCAACTAGAAATATATCCTCTTCGAGCTCCGTCAGCTGCACGAGCCTTTCTTCCAGGGCTCCGTGATCCTCCATTCTTGTAAATGCCGCTATGCGCAGACTAAGTACAATGTACTCCATCGACATCATAGCTTCTACGCCATAAACCAGCCTAAAAGGTGTTTGTCCTGTCATCTTTTTGCAAGTTGTTCTTTAAGCCCATAGTACTGCAGGTATGCGCACATCCTAGTAATTTCTTTGTTCATTGCAAACCTTCGTCAGCGCATTCTCCAGTATCTTATTGAATGCTTCAACCATCCCATTAGCTTGCGAGTGATACGACGTGCTCTTTTGGTGATCAACTTGAAATTCCTCTGTCAACATACTAATTGTCTCATTAAGGAAATGTGTACCATGATCACTCATCAAAATATTCAGACAAGCAAACCTAGTCAAGACCTACTCAAAGTTGAATTTTTCTATTGTTTCCCCAGTACAGTCCTTCAAAGGCTACACCTCTGCCCATTTGGTCAGATACTCTATCGTAGTGATGATGTACCGCACACCTGTCTTCTTTCTTGGAGGATGAATTGATCCCACAAAATCAATCACCTATATTTAAAATGACTGTAATGATAGTTGCGGATTTAGAGGCAGCCTATCCCCCCGCGATGGCCTACCTGTCCTCTAACATGCATCACATTCCTTACAATAAACCTTGGAACCCTTATGAAGCGTTGGCTACCACAACCCAGCACGTAAAATTTTCTGTATTGTTGCTTTCCCTGCATAATGACCCCCCGCAACTTCTCCATGAGCTTCAGCAAGAATGCTGCTTCGTTCAGAATCAGGCACATAACGACACAAAATTTCATCTGAGCCCATTTTATATAAATGCCCTGCAATGACAGAAAAATCTGCCGCGCACACCACTAGATCCTTCTTTTGTTGACTAGTATACCCTTCTGGAGCCGTCCTCATCGTCAGGAAGTGTATGATATCTACAAAGTGATTGTCTAAAACACACACTGCAAAGAGCTGTGCATTAGGTTGTCCTTCCTCTAGATGAGTAGGCTCATCTCCTGTTTCAATGCGCGACAGATGATCTGGTCCAACATTCAATCATCCTGGCTTCACAATAAATTTGAAATCATATTCCTGAAATAGCAATAGCCATCTGCATTTATTTTTCCCCAACACAGTCTTGTTAACTAGGTACTTCAATGCAGAATGGTCTGTATACATCTTGAAGTGTCCACCTAATAAGTCATTTTTGAAATTCTAAAGTGCGTACACCATTGCCAATCCTTTGCGCTCTGTCCTTGAATAGTTCTTCTCAACTTTATACAATTTTCTACTTGCAAATTCTATAGGGTGATCCAAATCTCCCTCATTGTCCTGTGTCAGTACTGCCCTGAGCGTAATACATGATGCATCCACATGCACATGAAATTACTTCTTCCAATCCGGGAAGATTAGGATCGATGTAATGACCATCTTTTCCGTCAAAACATCTAAGATTTGTTGACACTCTTCACTCCAACAAAACGTATCATCCTTCTTTAGCAGCTTCTCCATCAACACGTTAATATTGGCATAGCTTTTGATGAAATTTCTATATTATCCTGTATGCCCCAACCTTGCACGCAACTGTTTGATACTTCTTGGTGCCTCTAAATTAATTATAATCGTGATCTTAGCAGGGTCTACTGTCAAGCCTTGCCTGGATACCACGTGACCCAGCAAGATCCTAAAAGGAACATAGAACAAACATTTCTTCAAATTAAGCGCGATCTGATACCTCCAGCATGTATCCAACATCAGGCATAGACTAGATACGTGGTGCTTTACCAACCCACACCATCCAATCATCGAAGTATACCTCCAAAAACTTGTGAATGAAGTCCTTGAATGTTGCGATGACCACGCGCAAAAAGATCGCTGACGTGTTCTTCAACCCAAAAGGAATTATGGTATACTGGAAGCACCCCCACTTCGTGGTGAAGCTCAGCTTACTTCTATTCTTCGGCACGATCTTGATCAGATGATACCCAAAGAACCCATCCGTGAACAAATATGCCTCATGTCCTCCTACATTATCCAACACCTCGTCAGTGAACAAAGCTAGAAAGGGATCATGTACGCAGGAATCATTTAAATTCCTGAGATCTACGCATATCCTTATTTCATCCTTTGGTTTCTTGTCCTGAACTACTATTAGGCGTACCCAATTAGACTCTTCTACTAGTTCAATGATGCCCGCTGCAAGCATTTTATCCAACTCGAAGCAGACCCTTTCTTTATACTTTAGATTGAAGTGGTGAGGTCTCTACTTGATCGGCTTCACGTTTGGTTTCAGTGTAATTTTCATAACCCCCATGTCTCCCATTATCCCTTTTAGGTCTGAGAAATTCGTAGGGAACAAGTCCTCATATTCACAGTGCAATTTAACAACCTTATCTACTGTTGCATCATTCCAGTAGTCCCTAATCTTTGCAAAATTCGACTCCACCTCTATCCCAATGTTCACTTGTCTTTTTTTTTAGCAACACGGTGATATTTGGATTTTCAATTTGTGGTCCTTGAACTTTGCGGTGACCTTCAGTATCTGGGATGTTAATGTTCCTTGGGTCCCCGTCCTCTTCTTCGACAGTCACATTGTCGCACTCTTGCATTAAGTCCAAGGGATCTTGCAGTACTTTGAAGATTGCTGCCTTAACTTCCTGCAATGCCTCGTTGATAATTTCAAACCCATACTCACAGCTAAACTTCATAAAGAATTCCTTGTTGCAAAACATCCCATTCTTTTCTGTGATAGCGCAACCCTTAGATGAGGCAGAAGTGAAGCCACAAACCATTCGCAGTGCTGCCAATTTGTCAGATTCATGTTAGCTTCGCGAATTGGAGACTTAAATCTCTAAACTAGATCCTAGGGTGTCTCACTAGGCTTCATCATGATATCTTTGAATCCCACAATTGATTGCGCTTTAGACTTAGGTATACTGAATTCCTTATTCGACGCGGTTTGAATATCTGCCAACGTAGACGTCGGGTTATCAGTGTAGTACTTAATGTACCATGCTAGCGTGCTTTTATGCAAAGAACTAACCAACATTTATTTATTCATTTGATCATTTGTGATACCCTGAGGTTCCCATACAACCTTCACGATGAACCAAAACTGGTCCAGATCCTCATTTCCCAAGCTCTTGAACATAGGTAGCTTTACTAAGTTTGCCATACTAAATGGTGACAGAGGTGGAAATGGTGTAGGCTGTGGTGCAGGTGAAGGTAATTAACACTGAACCTGGGTTAGGGCCCATCAAGCCAAAAAATCCCTACACTATGGGCTCTTTTGGCATCAATCCACAGAGCGCGGACTGAAGTCTCACCCGAAGCAATATGGGGGGATGCAAGAACCAAGTTTCCGCACCCTGAGATGGCAGTGATGTCGCTTTATACCCTAACCTTTCCTTCACATAGATTGATAAGCCTTTTAGGTCTTATCAATATAATTCCCTTAGTCATCTTCTAGAGCTATGAGAAGGCCTACGACTATCTTTTGCGTACCCTAAATAGGTGATTCAGACACTTACATGCCTCTGTAATTACTCTTACTACTGTATTTAGCTAGGTTAGCTTAAGTAGTGGATAAATTGAACATGCATTATGGTTGTCTTCGCATAAACATATATTCTTACTTGCATTCATATAACAAGGTAAAACACATAGATTCACGCATCAATGCAACATTAAATCATAAACCCAGTATTCAACATAACATAATCACACGCATTAATAACCGAAGTAAAATAGCTCATATGTAGGTAATTCCAGAATAATTCTCTTTATTGATGTTCAAATCTCCTTTACAGACTCTAACTACCCTGTGCACATAGCTACAAGGGTCCGCACACTCAGCTGTGGACTTCTACACTAGGCCTCTGCGCACACAGCTGTAGAGCCTCTTTCCTACGCTAAGACACTTCACTCTTAGCTCTCACAGAACAATTACATCGATGACTCCTCAAAACATATATGAACTAAACTAAAAACTACCTTAGACTCTTCTAAGACATCCCTTTTTATACAATCCCATTGTCCCCAGACCAAGAGTGGATGTCGTAAATCCGACCCAAGTTACATAAACTAAGGGCGGAAACCCTTGATGAATTTTTACATCTTCGCGCTCCGCGACCACAAAATGCAGATACTTTACATTCTTTATACAAAACTTTGGCCTTTAACCCAAAAAATTGGGCTTTTAACCCCAAAACTGACCCTAGGGTACCTGTTCCCAACAAGGCATAATAATGAATATTATTCAAATACTAACATTAATGAAAAGCCTTTAAAATAGTTATTTTGATTAAATAGTTAATAGAAATAATTGTTAGACATATATTGCATCAAATATCGTTCAAACATTTTCCCATCAATTTATTAAAAGTTAATAGTCCAAGCATGTTCAGAAGTGAATGAATACAGAACTACATGAAAAGCAATACATATGATAAACAATATAAGGAGAAATGGCTATTAATTCATAATAAAAAAATAAACAATGATATAGGTACCCGATGCATATAACTCTGGTCATGAAGTAAATAGCTCTAGTCGAGTAATTTTCATTAAAATGGTTTCCAAAAGTATGAAAGTGAAAGCTTCCAAAAGCCTTCTTCATAAAACTTCAAGACTCTAATCCAGTCATTCTACTAGGATAAAATTTAGAAGTACAAAAGTGCAAGCTTTTAAAGTATTTATTTACAAAATTGGGGATCCTTTCTTCAAAGACATGAAAGGGTTTATTTAATAAAAATAAAGTACAAAAATAGATATTCCATGAAAGTTCTGAGGAGGTTTAAACACCTATCCTTAACATAAGTAACAAAATTACATAAAATAGAAATCATTGTAATGATGAGCTCAAGGTTGTAATGGTGTATATTCCTTCATTCGTTGTTTGAGCTCATAGATATCCATCATTGGCTTAAATTCCGGAGGATAACCTATCCTCATGCGTAACTGTCCTGTATAGACTGCATCTGAAAGAGTAGGAAGCATGTGCATTGATGAGTCAATGAGGAAACGTAGCATTAGCCACCGACTGTGTGGCTTCACCAGATATCTCCAATATACTTCCCATTCAAGTTTAGTTAGCTGTTTAATCGCCTCTTCTCTTGCTCTGGAAGTTTCTTGCCAGTGTGTTTCTAGGGATCTGATATCAGGGAGACTCCTAGGTGGGCACTCCTATATCAAATTCACATTATGCAAATTATCATTGATGGTTTCAATGATATATTTGCAGCATCAGTCGCTCTTGAAACTACTCTTTCTGCCTGCTTTAGCTGAATATCCCAATCGGTAAAGAGGATGTATTTATGAGATTCCTCTATCTTGGGAAGATCTGTTGCTATGCCCTCTAGAGTATTCTGCCATGTTATGTACCCTGAAATCGTATCATCAATCTCATTAAAAGAAATCCTTAGATCGGATGCTTGATTCATCAGTGAATCACTTTGCTTGCACATTGGGTTGATGATCGATAGCTTCCGACAGAATGTCGCTTATTTATTTGTGTTGTGCTATACAACAACCCCCTATTTCATAACATTTTACTTTCAGAATTATAATATGAAATGGGTCCCTTTTAGATTAAATTGGTATCAACTTATCATTCCTCAAAAGGTCTGGAAGCAAAAAAAATATTATAAAACCTTTTGAGTTAATATATAATTGGTCTTATAATAAAAAATGAATAATTCTATATTATTGCGATAAAGAGATCGCAAGATTGCATATCGCAATAACAAAGGATGCATAACAAAGGACGCATTGGTTTTCCCCGATGCGACAAGAACGAATAACCATCGGCTATCGGGAAAATAAGCAATCATAACAAAAGGCCCCTCTCCTTGCTCCGATGCGATATCACTATCGGCGATCGGGGAGCGCGATATGAATACAACGAAAAGTCTTCTCCTAAAAGCTCCTGATGTGAATTAGCGATATCGCTATCGGCGATCAGGGATTCCACAATAACATAAATGAAACTACTCAAGCTTTCCTCCAATCCCCGATTGCGATAAAGCCAAGCCTGACTTTCAAAAAGGATTGATATGGCGTGGGTATATTGTATTAATTATTATTAAAATCCTTTCTCTTCCCGATAGTGATTCACTTGCGCCCAACCGCCAAAAAATCAAATCCACGCTTAAATGGACTATTCGGAAAATAAAGAATATGATAAGCTTTTAAATTATTGATAGGTTTAAATGGCCAATTAATGGAGAAGTTATGCCAAAATCTCTTCAGAGATTGTATCCGCAGGAGCCTTATGATAATCCTCCATTATTCATTGATTGGCATAATTCTTCCATACTTGGTTTTCGCCATCTATTCTCCGCATTACGTTCATTTTATCTCTTGTGCAGAGCTTCTCCGCAGTAGCGAATTTAGACCAAATGGGGAAGAAATCCAAGAAAGTTGGAACAACTTCAGCCTCTGTGGTAACAGGACTACATGCTGCCGATCCAGGACCAAGTAAAAAAGGATTAATCTCAGATACCACATGTCTTGGTCTTGGTAATATTACTTGGTAGAGCATCTACAACCTGGTCGAAGCCGAAGAACCTCAACAAACATCGGTACAAGCTACAACAGGCTCGAACCGGAAATATGATGCTACTCTAAAGGATTTGGCTGATTCCTACCTACACAGGATAGCGGCTCGAGAGCAAATTCTTCCATATATAGATGTGGTGAGATGGGCCATTGAAGAAATTCCAGTTACGAACAGAACATTCTTCACTATTGATGGGAGAGTATTCGATTCATTTCAGCCCAATTATTTAAGACAAATGTACCATTTGCCCGAACCAGAGAAGAAAAATTTACCTATGTAAGAGTTTTCGGCAGTTAGGCCAAGCCTCATATCCTCCCCTTGTATATACCAGACAAACTATTAGCTCGAGAGATAACATATCAGCTTACATCCGCATCAGCTACAAAGACTCTAAGGAATTCAAAGAAGCAAGCCTGGTATCCTTTTTCTCTAAGGTGTGGCGTCTATACTCTGCATGATTATAAGCATGCAGAGAAAGAGGCGGAAAATATTAATATACTAAAGCTCTCCACTCTTCCTAACAGATGCTTTGTTCCAAAAAAATTCGTCTATAATGTTCTAGAGCAGGCCAAACTCACTAAATTTGAACATAAAGAAGATGAGTTTGATGACCTGTTCTCCTCGACAAAGTCGCTATTTTAGGTGCAAGCGATAGCTAAAATGAGATACCACGATGTCGGGTTAGTGGAATTTAACAAACTTAGAGAGTAGAGGTTGCAAACTTTGCCTCTAGATTTGTTAGCCACTGCCCTGATGATACAGTCAAGCGAGCCTGAACATCAACTTACCAACGAACCTCCTGCTACATCAGAAATTTTTGAAGAAGTCCAAAGAAGAGAGCAGGAGGAACTTCGGAGGAAAGAACAGGAAGAAGCACAGAGGAAAGAACAAGAGAGAATACGTGAGGAGGAATAGAGAAGGCAACAGGAGCAGAGCAGCAAGGATGTGAATGTCGACACTCAAATTGACCCGAGATTGCTCCAGGAATGGTAGCAATTTGATTCAATTATAAGAAATCTTGAGAGCTCAAGGGATGTTGATACATCCAAAGTGGCTGATACACATGATACAACATCGAAAGAGGTTCCAAGCGAAGGAACCAGTGGTCTATCCCCTACTACAGAATTAAAAATAATTCCCAAGGATCCTTCGAATCAAATCATTTTGCAGGTGGAGGATATTCCTCCATTGGATGTCTTCTATAGCCAAAAACATAGGGCTGTAATAAAGTGACAGCAAAAAAGGAGAAGGATTGATCAACTTTCCCTGTTCCCTGAACAAACAGTAACAACCAATGTAGTTTGGAAGGAAGAATTCGATCCTTCTGATGACCTGACAAAGTTGTCCCAATATGCTGGAGCCTATTCGGCGGCCACCATGGACAAGGCATCGGAGGTGAGCAATTTGTTAAGAGAAAAATACTAGGCGATCGCTTCATTACAAACACAGCTATTAGAGGCACAGCAAAAAGAAGAACAACTACAACATCAATTGTCCACGCAGCAATAGTTAAATAACCAACTGAACAAATAGTTGCATGAAGAGAAATAGAGGGCAGATTTCGTTGCAATTCAGAGATAGAAAGAATTACTGGAGGCATTAGAAAAACTAAAGACAATGAATGAACAGATGGTAAAAACAAAAGATGAGAAAATTTCTCAATTATCAGCTCAAGTAGAGAAGTTCAAGAGTCTTCCCCAGCCTGTCGAATTCAGAGCAGAGGCAATACAGATTAATAAGGCACTGATAACACAAATAAGATTGTTGTGTCACAAAATTGCCCAAGTTGAACCTTTGTGTGACACAACAACATCTATAATAGATAAATCAGTTGATGCTAGACAGGACTTAGAGCAAGCCGATGAGACCTTAACGGATTTTCTTACTTGGCAGGACACTAATGAGGGATAGGCAGCGGACTTGCCTAAAATCTTAGAATCCCATAAAGAAATTCTATTCATGGAGTGGCAGTCCCAATTGATGAAGGCATAAAGAGTGGTTTTTAGATGCAAATTATCAATGAACAATTTGATTGAATTGATTAACGATACTCTCTATTTATCTAACATGATTTCTCAATGTACACCAGGTAAATTACTATCGGCCAACACATTGGAGCAATCATGTTACCAAGAGCTAGAAAAGAATGGGAGATTGATCACAGGGATTAAAATTTTAACTTGGGACACCTATTGGTTGTTCCTAGTGAAACCATATAGCCAGAGAGCTGCCCTCAAGTGCCTAACGGTTGCAATCGGGTGTATCATTCCCGATATACATGATGCCACCTATTCTGCTCAAATAAATTCTTGTCTCAGCCGCCCTCAAGAAGTGGAACCAATGCTGGCAATATGCCAACTCAGGTCAAAAGGCAAACAGCCAGAGTGATGAATCATGCTACCGACTACTAGATTGCTGTCGGGGAGATATTCAAGATCGAGTTATACCAATTTAGTAGCATTTTAATTTTGTAGTTTGTTAGTTTAATTTAGTATTTATAGACCCTTTCATGTATTTAGAAAGGGTCGTAAGTTTTTGTATATGACTTAAGCCTGAAGTTGCACTACTGTACTTCAGGCATATTCTTTTATGAAAACTGGACCAATTATTCCAATTTTGATAACGAAGCTTTTATGTGGATGTGCACTACTGCCTTTATTTAAAAGTATTTCTAAGTCGGAAGAAGGAATTCGAATTGCGATTGACGTTGGGAATGATTTGCAGCTCATATGGTACTATTATCTATGTCTGAATTCATTCTTTTTATGTGAATTGTTATTTTATCATTCTTGCTATTATTGAATATATGCATTTGTTTTAACAGCAGTCTTTATACTTTCCACTACTGGATGTTTACAGTTTGCTATTCTTCTAATCATACATGTATCAATAATATAAAAAGAGAAGTGTAACAATGTTTAGAAATTATTATTTAAATGAATGTCTTTGTTTATTGAGTAGTGTCATCTACATGCTTATTGATGAACACAGATCATGAAACGTTGCACTTAAGAATAGAAGCTCCCCGGGATAGAATAGTCATTTGTGTTTTCACTTATAGATCAAGTCCTCCATTCATTATCACTTATTAGAAAACCAATCACTCATCCACCCCTTTTATTCATTATTGGGAAACTGGTCCCATTATATCCAGTCGGAGCCACCATCCCAAATGGAAAAGGAGCTGTATCAAGGTCCGGACTGGGTGGTTATCCCCTGATGTTGATGCAACGATTTTCGGGGAATCAACATTTTTGGCGCTAGAAGGAGGGCCATCAACTATGAATGGCGAGTAAATCAAAACCTACATACCATTCTCAGAGTAAATCACCCTCCACCTCACCTCGTACCTCCCATTTGCATTCTGAAACACCTGTTTCCAAACGAGAAGAAGAGGGATCAACTACCACTGCTAAACCCCATCATGCTTCAGAACATTTAAGTCTAGAGTCCCATGAAGTTCAGTCTATCATCCAGAAACTTCAAGGCTTTTCCATATCACCTCAGAGATCTGAAGTATCTCAAGGCAGTGAGACTTCGCAATTCCATCTTCCTCATCCTCTCACCAGACTTCAAAGTGAAAAACTCGGCATATAACTAGCCAAGTTGCCTTTACCCCAAAGGAAAAAGGCTAAAAAGAACACTGAAGGTTCTGGTAGTGAGACCTTTTCTCCATCATCTTCCATCTCATCCTCTCCAGTGTGAAGTCAAACATCCACTTCCCCATTACATATTATTATTCACCATGGATCACCACCTTCAACGTCACAACCTATTCAGTCTTCATTACCACCTCCTCCCCAAGCACCTGGAACACCACTAAAAATCGTTGGTACTCCCAAGATGGCTCAAAATCCATGGAACAGTCCTGGTGTAGTCACTATGCTTGCACCATTACATCCATTACTTGATTATCCCAGGAAGTGGTTACCAAAGTTTAATCCAGACGCTGGAACATTAGCTGAGGAACACATAAATAATTTCATGTTGCCAGTTAATCTAAAAGGAGTAACAGAAGAAGATGTTGTAGTTAGTATTTTCCCCTATACGTTACAAGGATCAGCTGGGTCTTGGTATTTTTCCTTGCCCTCTGGATCCATTACCAGTTGGAATATCTTTCAGGAGCAGTTTCTTACCAAATATGGCGATGATAGATCCTTGGCCACACTGATTAATGATCTTTCAAATCTAAGGATTGAATCTAGAGAACCAATTAAGGAGTTTAACTCCCGATTCAATAAGCTCTTGAATAAAATTCCCACCGATTCCAAGCCAAGTGAACAAATTAGAAGCGAGTGGTACATCACAGCCTTAACTTCAAATATAGCCATTTTTTTAGATAGGGCTGGGAAACCAACTTTGGCCGAAAACATGAAAGAAGCCCTCACTGTGGAAAAACGTATTATCACCTTGGAAAAGAAAGCTGCTCTCGAAGATAGGAAATCCAAAAGAGTTTCTTTCAAGGATGATTCAAAGAAGAAAATCACCAAAGATCCATACGATATGGAGGGTCTATAAAAGGTCCTCAAAACAATGTGAAATGAAATGGTTGAAATTAAAAAGCAAGTAAGAAAAACTTCAACAAAGAAACCATATAGGAATTTTAAGAAACCTGAGTCAAAACCACCAAATGTTATATCTAATGCAGATTCAGACCCTGAGGAAGAAGAAGAAGATGAAACAATTTCACCATCCGATGAATTTGAAGAAGAGGATGTTGTTGAATCCCATGGAATGTGGGACTTCATATTGCCTAACTCCGACACCAAAACTGAACAAGAAGCTTTTCCTATGACTAGTGGGAGAAAAAGTGCCCCTGAACCTGTCCAGGCAAATTCAAAGGAAAGGAGTGCAGGTACTAATACTACAAAGGAGAAGGTTCCCACAAAGAAGCCGGCTGCAACAGTCCCTCAAAACCAACCATCGTCTTCAAATATACCTTCAACATCTAAGACGTTGGTAGTATCAGATTCAATGGATTACAATATTGTTGATGACATGAAGAAGACTAAGGCAAACATCACCATGTTTGAACTTAGCAAATTAAAACATTAGCAGAAATTGCTTTTTAAGGAACTAAATGCAGTTCCTTCTTCGCCTCTTCCTAGTGCTAAGGCTGCAAATGATTCAGGACAACCACCTTCTGGTAGAGTTGAGGCTACTGATACAATTCTAATTGGAGACAGATCAAATTCCCATACCCCCCCTTTCCTCTTAACCTACGAAATCTACAATCAAAATCTACACAACTGTTTGATTGACTCAGGGGCAAACTCTAATATAATGCCAACTTTAGTTTGTTCTAAACTGAACATAGAACCACAAAAGTATTCAATCCACATTGTGCAGTTAGATAGAACCAAAGTCCAGGTCTTAGGGGAGATAAAATATGTAACTATCAGGTTATCGGCTGATCCACGAGTAGTTCAAAGAATTGATATCTTAATCGCTGATATACCTGAGTTTTATGGTTTAATCTTGAGCAGGGATTGGTCTGAGAAGCTCCATGGGTATATTTCTACCAATTGGTCCCATATGTGGCTACCCTATAAGGGAAAGCCAAATCAAATAAAAATCAATCGGGAGAAACACATGACCCATACTGTCACAGAATTCGAATAGGAGAATCAACCAATTGCATTTAACAATAATATTTTGGGAAATTACTCTTCTGAATCATTCTTTGGTAATTATATTGCCCAACCATCTTCTTTCTCAGTAAACAATTTCACATCCCAAATTGAAAATTTTTCACAAACCGATAGATCAAGATGTGTTAATGTTGTTGAGAATACTGTAAATAAAATTGTTGATAATTCTTTATTTTGGTCTTTATATTTTGACGGTTCTAAATCCAGTGAGGGGTCATGAGCATGGTATATTTTAGTCAGCCCTAAGGGAGAAAAAACAATGCTTTCTTGTAGGTTAAAATTTGAATGCACGAATAATACAGGTGAGTATGAGGCCTTGGTGCAAGGACTATATAAAGCTATTGGCCTGAAAGTTCAATATTTGAAAGTGTTTGGCGATTCCGAGATTGTCATAAAACAAGTCTAAAATACAATCCATTGTCTCTCTAATCACCTCAAGCACTATCAGTCTTTAGTCCAGGAACTTATATCTCATTTTTTAGAATTCAATATTTCACCTATTCCCAGATCCTAGAATGTAGCAGATAACTTGTTAGCCAATGTTGCTTCTAAACTCCTACCTTCCAAAGATTATAGCCCAGATAGATTTTCAATAGACTTGATTTTTAGACCATTGATTCCTGACAATGTCACCAATTGGTGAGTGTTCAATCACGATGAAGACATCTTACATTTCTTGACTTCCGACAAGTCCTAAAATGATCATATCATTGATGAAAGCGATCATGATCTTTAGATGAAAGAAAAGCATGAGGAAAACTCAATACCAAAACCTGTGGTTAAACTTGAAGATCTCTACGACATTAAAGATAGGTTTAAACAGGGAACCAATTCAAAACTCCAAAGTTCTACCTTAAGATTTGAATTGATAAATCTTGGTACTGAGCACAACCCTCAAAATATCAATTTAGGACGAGGGCTTCCTGTGGAAGAAAGGATAGCATTTATTATATTATTAAGAAAAAATAAACATGTCTTTGCTTGGAAGTATGATGACTTAAAAACATACGATACATCAATCATCCAGCATACCATTCTAATGCTTTCTGAACAAAAACCCGTTCAACAAAAGTCGAGGAAAATACATCCGAACTTAGAGAGTCAGATAAAATTAGAACTCAATAAACTCTTAAAAGCTAAGATTATTTTTCCTGTTCGGCACTCAAATTGGGTTTCCAATATGGTGCCTGTTAGGAAGAAAAATGGCGACATCAAGATTTGTATAGATTTCATAAATCTGAACAAGGCAAACAAAAAAGATATTTTCCCATTACCTACCATGGAGCAGATACTCTATTCAGTAGCAGGTTCTGAGCTAATGTCCTTTTTAGATGGTTTTTCAGGATACAACCAAATTTTGGTCCATCTTGATGATAGACTCAAAACTAATTTCAGAACAAAATGGGGAACTTACACCTATCAGAAAATGCCTTTTGAACTTATTAACGCAGGAGCTACATGCCAAAGAGCAATGGATATAGCCTTCAAAGGATTGATCAACAAAACAATAGTTGTCTATTTAGATGACATTACTGTATTTTCCAAGAAGAGATCCAACCATTTACATGATTTGAATCAAATCTTTGAACACTGTAGAAGGTATGGTATTTCACTTAATCCCAAAAAATCCTTCTTTGCTCTAAATCAAGGAAAGCTCTTGGGCTTTATCATTTCCAAAGATGGTATTTATATTGATCCTGATAGGATTAAAGAGATTTCTGAAATCCCATTTCCTCATAACAAAAAATCCATGCAGTCATTTTTAGGTCAAATCAACTTTGTCAAAAGATTTGTTCCTGATTTTTCTCACATCATTTTACCATTACAAACCATGATTAAGAAAAATTCAGTGTTTAGATGGGGATCTACAGAAAAGGAAGCATTTGATTTAATCAAACAATCAATAATCAATGCCCTCGCTTTAAACACTCCTAATTTTTCTAATCATTTCATATTGTATACTATCGCTTCTGATTCATCTTATGCAGCGGCACTCACTCAGATTAATGATCACAACTTGGAAGCACTGATTTCATTTTTTAGTTCAAATTTTCAGGGTGCAAAATTAAATTATTCTGAAGTTGAAAAACAAGCCTTTGCTGTGTATAAAGTTATCAAACATTACAGACCCTTCCTTTTAAAAGCCCATAGAAAAGTTATAGTTCCTTTTTCTGCAGTAAGGCAATTACTGATCCAAAGGGAATTAGGTGAGAAAAGGGCAAATTGGGTTATAGCACTTCAAGAATATGACTTGGAAATCAAGCCATCAAAGATTGTTAGAGGCCAAAGTTTTTGCAGGTTATTAGTAGGAGCATCCAACATTCAAGAATCAGGTGATACAGAACATATTGAAGAAATCAACCAGATAAGTATCACCAATTCTGAATCTCAATATGCAGATTTGATATTTTATTTGAAAAATGGATATGCACCTCCTAATCTCTCTTATAAAAACAAATGGGCCATTAGATTAAAGGCAAAAAACTTCATAATCATTGATGATGTACTTTTCAGATAAAATTATGATTCAGTTTTATTAAGATGCCTAGAAAAACCTGAAGCACAAAAGGTTTTGCAGGAGCTACACGATGGACCAACAGGAAGACATTTTGGAGCTAACACAACATCCCACAAAATCATTCATGCTGGATATTATTGGCCCACCTTATTCAGAGATACTCACGAATATGTAAGGAAATGCCGAAGTTGTCAAATCTCTAGTGGAAGACAAAGAAAACCAGCTTTCCCTTTGCAACCAGTCAACATTGATCAACCTTTTGAACAATGGGGATTAGATATCATTGGGGAAATAACTCCACAGTCCGCCAAACAACATAAGTATATCCTTACTGCTACTGATTACTTTACCAAGTGGGTTGAAGCAATTTCATTAAAGACAACAAACTCTGAAGGAATTACAGAGTTTATAGATCAATTCATCATTACCAAGTTTGGTGTCCCAAATGATCTTGTTTTTGATGCATCTTATTTCTATGGAAATGCCATGTTTCAGTTTCCTATTAAAAGAGGATTTAAATTGAAATATTCTGCAAATTACTATCCCTAAGGTAATGGTATAGCAGAGTCTACCAATAAAAATCTACTCAAAATTATTAAGTGAACTATTGAACAAAATCATAAAAACTGGCACAAATCTTTAATATTCGCACTATGCACTGATAGAATAACGCAGAAGGCCTCCATAGGTACTTCTCCATTCAATCTTGTATATGGGAAAGAAGCAGTACTACCGACCAACCTAGTGCTTCCTTCTCTAGCCCTAGTTCAGTTTATTGAAGAAAACCCCTCTTCTTCTATCCAACTCAGAGATGATCAAATCTTAAAATTTGAAGAGGAAAGAGAAAAGGCCAAAATTACTCATGCAAAACATCAACAGATAATCAAGTCATCATTTGATTCAGCTTCATCTAGTTCGAAACAGTTGCAGGTTGGTGATCTAGTTCTGAAATGGGACAAAGACCATGAGGATAAAGGTAAACACACCAAGTTCCAAAAGATGTGGCTTGGACCATTTCAGATCAGTGAGAAGATAGGCCATTCGACATTCATATTACAAGATCTATCAGGAAAGAGGGACTCTCTTCCTATTAATGGCCTTATCTTAAAGAAATTCTTCAATTGAGGAGGTAACCCCTTCTCCTTTAATTTCAATAGGATTTGTACTTTTTAGGACCATTAGGAAATAAAGTTGTAAAATAGCTTCTATTGGCCTTTGCTATATTGAAAAGTTGCTCAAAAGAAGTAATTTTAATATTTACTTTTGAAAATAGAAGCCTTAAACAAAAGGGACAATTTCTAGGAAATTAGGTATATTCACATTCTAAAAACCCCATTTTATTTTTGTGAAATCTTCTCAAGATTTAGAAGTACTATAAATCATTTTAATGTTTTCAAACTGGCCACAAAAGGGTTA